>OX336901.1:637500-827500 GCA_946959425.1 Argyrosomus regius | reverse complement strand
CTGTCTGTTTCTTTGTCGTCAGTAAGTGATTTAAAGACAGAACGTGTCCTTTCAGTTAAATATACACAGCTAAAACTCTCCACACACAGTGCTGAGTGTCTCCATCTCTCACCAACAGGATTATTATGGAATATTATTATTGAATATTATTATTGAATATTATTATTGAATATTATTACTGGAAATGTGTGAAAGTGAAAATTACAAAACTCACAATCTGTAATTTTGTCCCATCACACACTAGAAGTGTCGTCGTGCTCATCGAGTTTCCTGAAAGCTCGTCGTGGTTTTTAAAATGTCGTCGTGTTCTCTGAGATCTGTTGTGTTTTGACCATCAGGGCCTCCGTACTTTAGGACAGAACTGACCCGCCAATGATCAAACCCGGCCCGACAGACGACTGTAAGTGTGAGTCTTGACCTTTGTTAACAGAACCTGTTTGATGACATCATATGATCTGGACTCTCTCTGCTGACAGTTTTTAGGTTCTCGGGATCGTCTGTCGTCGCTGTGACATCATCTTCTGTTTCAGGTTAGTGAAGCGTTGGCGACACCTGGTGGAGGTCGTGACCTCGGTGCATGGAGCACCAAATGTGGATTCATCCACCACAGAAAATAGTCCCCAACAAATTCAGCTGAAGACTTTTTTAATAAACGAACACTGTGAGCCACAAACAGGAAGTACACGTTTGTATCTAATAATGTTTAAGAACAGTTTACAGAAGAACAGCCTGATTATTATTCAAACTATTTATGACTTTAATTAAAACACAATTTTACGCGTCCGTCTTTGAGTTTTAGTCCCGGGACGTGACGACATTTAGGACGTTCGTCACTCTTTACTGTGACACGACGACAGTTACAGAGAAACGTTCTTCATCCTCAGACTCCAGCCGAGCTCCGACAGTCTGTCAGACGCTGCATCACTTCAGGTTCAGTTAAAGGTCAAAGTTCAGGTTACACATACCACTGTGTGTGTGTGTGTGTGTGTGTGTGTGTGTGTGTGTGTGTGTGTGTGTGTGTGGAAAAGTTTTGATTAATCTTTTGCTGCCACCTGCTGGCTGCACGATGAACATCAGATTGTTTGAGTACAAAATAAAAAAACATAAAAATAATATAAAGAATAATAGAGACATTAATAAAATAATGTTTCCTTGAATAAATAAATATTAAATAAAACAACAATAATCATAACTGTCAATCAGAAATCAGATTTATTGAAGGAAGAGGTTCACAGCGGTGTTTCTGTTTCTGCAGATCACAGATTTAATAAATCATAAAACATAAACAGAACATTTGGTTTATTTCTTTTATGTGACGTGACCTTTAACTCGTTAACACAAATCCATTCAAAAGTTTGTCAGTCGTTCGTCTGTTGGGAAACTTTTTGATTTCCTTGAACTGCTCAGGAAATTTCAGATCTGCATCATTTTTTGATGCAAACAGAATTTTTGGGACTTTTAGGCTGAATAAAAATGATCATCTGTCCGGTAACGACACTGTGTGGACCGCAGAAACATTTAAAGTGTTCCCGTTATCAGATGTCTTTGATTCAGCGTAAATCTGATATTTAACATGATAAATGAAGACATAACGTATCTTTCTTCTTCTTCTTCTTCTTCTTCTTCGTCTCTTTTGTAGCAGCAGGTGACACATTCTAACTGTCTCAAAGCTTTGACCCCTCCTCCTCCTCCTGTGACATCATCCGTCTTAAGATGAGCTGACCTCTGACCTCTGAATACAGAGACCCCCCCACACACACACACACACACACACACACACACACACACACACACACACACAGGGGGGTCTTTCTTGTCTTTGTCACCTCACAGTAAACGCTCGGTTGTCTTGTGTTGAATGGAAAAAAAAAGATTTTTAATCCGTCAGAGAAAAACAAAAATATTCAAACTACAAACGAGTTTAATGAAGTGTGAAGCTGCAGCACAGCTGATCGTATAAAACTGTGACGTCAAAACATAAAACATTTTATCATCTACAAGTTGAAATAAACTAATTAAAACACGGATGAAACCATCAGCACCACGACAGACGAAACAGACTCCACTCATATCAAAGTATTTCTAAAACATTATAAAGTTTCAAATTTAACGTTTCAACATATTTTATTATATTTTTAGAAACAAACGTTCTTACATGAACAGGCCGCTGTACAAAATAAAAGACAAAGTGTGTTTCACTGTGTGTGTGTTAATAAATAAATCTGACTCACTTCATCTGGAGATACACTGAGGAGGACGGAGGCTTCAAGCTGAGCTCTAATGAACTCCATAAATGATCTACACATTTAATTAAAGTTATTGTTCGTCTTTGGACATGATTCGTCCAATTGGAGTGCAAATGTCTCTGCTGTTTGTAGTTTCTCAATCATCCGCAGCCTCACATTCACTGTTATTTTGGTGAAATTGACAATTACTATGACAAAAATTGGCGGACCCCCTGCAGTACCTCTCTGGGTCCCCCTAGGGGTCGTGGACCCCATGTTGAAGACCCCCTGATTTAAAGCGTCTAATGGTCACTGAAGCTCTCCATCATCAGGAAACAAAATCCTTTAAAACTTTTGTAAACTCTTCATAACTTCATAAATATCCTGCGATGATCGACTTTAAATACGAAGCTGGAGGTAGTTAGCGTAGCTTAGCACAAAGACTGGAAACGGGAGGAAACAGCTAGCCTAGCTCTTAATCCTCGAAAGCCCAGATGTGTTTCAGCTGCAGGAAGAAGACGAAGAACCTTTCGAGGAACCAAAGAACGAAACTGACTAAATTTAACTCGTGTACAAAAGTTCCTGTTTGATGAGAGGAAGTGTTTTCAAAGGAACCGCTTCATTCATTAAAGTACTCGAGTATGAGGACGAGGTGGGACGTTTATTCACATTAAAACTAGAATTAAAGGACGATTCAGAAACTTTATTTACTAAAGCAGAAATAATTTAAGCTCAAACATTCAGCGTTATTAATTTATTATATACGATGTTTCTCTTCAAGCTTCAGCTGTGAAGAAGACGACGAAAACAATTTTTAGAGACGCAGAAAGGAGAAAATATTCAATGTTTTATAGAAAATTACAGAGAAATGTCAGAGAAAAGTCTTTTTTTATTCTTTTGATCACGCCATGACTCCTTCACATTTATCTCTGGAGACTCTGATCTCCACTTTGTCAACCGTTGCCTTGAATGTTGCTGATGATCTTCAGTTTACTCAGAGATTTATGAGGAACGACAGAGAAGGTCATTATAAAATCACTACAGCACTAATAAACACACGATAAGATAGAAGATATATATTTCTTTTGAGAAAAACAAATCTGCAAATTCACATTTGAAGGAAAACTTCTGAAAACATTTCATTATAAATTTAGCTACAATATAAAGTTATTCCTAAAATATTAATATTCTAATATGTTAACACCTCTTTAATCAGCCTGAAGTTTTGACTCAATTATTTTTATTTTATTTGGTTAGCTGTTAAAATTCACAACAAACTCAGAAAACTCTCCAAAACTTCAGTGAATTTATTGAGAATATACATCAATAAATCTCAGCCTTAATGAATCACTGGAAGTAAACAACATTTCAATTCTGCATTGTTAAAAAAAAAAAAAAGTTTTTACGGTAAAAAACTGTGGTTGTGACTTTTTCTAATATTACGGTAAAAGGATGTTAGTACTGCCGATTTAACAGTTAGAGTTGCTGATTTATTCCATATTTTACTGGATAAAAACGTTAAAGTTTTTATCATAAAAAGAAACAGTCTTGTATATTTGACATGAAATATTACAGTGTTTTACTGTGAAATGAACAGTCTCTGTATAAATTCTCTTAAATGTCGTATGAATAAAGTTTTGCCAGGATTTAAAATGTCTAAAGAACAATAATAATATTATTAACATGAAATCAAACTTCTCACACTTTCTCCAACTTTTATTCACCATCATAAATATCCAAACTTTTTACAAAACAACTCACCGTCAACATTATAAATAGATTTATAAAACACAGATAAAAGTGACACTTTACAACAACGACATCAACAACAACAGAAAGTTCCCCCCGAACATGGAAACGTTTGGTTTGATCCGTCTTAGGATCACTGTCACTTTTATTAAACAGAGTAGTTTTAAACGTTTCGCGCGTCTGAACAGAGAAAATAAGTTTAAAATTAAAATGAATCGAGCTGCAGGAGACAGAAAAAGTTCATTTTATGGGAATAAATGCTCCAATAACGGATTATATTTCTGTGAAATCAAATCTGGATTAAACCTCATTCATAAAGTGGATTATTCTAATGTTTCTATCAGCGGTTATTTATCATTTTAAGGCCGAACTCGAGCTCCTAAAGTGGGTTTGTTTCAGGCTTTGTGTCCCTCTGTGACAGTTCTGTCCTCACCAGCTCCAGTGGTACATGTGCGCCAGCTGCTGCACCCCTGGATGCTGCTGCGGCAGCCCGGCGTGCTCCGGGCCGTATGCGGGGTGCAGCAGCGGAGAGTAGGCACACAGAGGCAGACTCAAGCCGGACCTGAGCGTCGCCTCCAGGTCCAGCGCTGTGATCCGATCACAGGGCTTCCCATCCCGCACCAGCACCGGGATGGCGACCCGGCGGGTCGGTATCAGCTGCAGCGCCTCCAGGCTGTGCTCCACCCGGGCACGCTTCATCTTGTAACGGTGGTTCTGGAACCAGATCTTCACCTGGTTCGGGGTGAGGCGGATCAGCCCGGCCAGGTGCTCCCTCTCCGGGGCGGACAGGTAACGCTGCTGCCGGAAGCGGCGCTCCAGCTCGAAGGTCTGCGCCTTGGAGAAGAGCACGCGCCGCTTCCTGCCGCGGCTCTTCTGCGGCGCGACGCCCGCCGGATCGCGCTCTGCGTCCGGGGACTCATCCGTGGAGAGCTCGGGAGATTTGGGCTCGGTGCGGGACTCTAAAGAAACACCGTGTACTGCAGGGACACAGGAGAAGTAATCTGATTACTCTGCTGCAGACTGGAGCTTATAGATAAAAACTCGATTTTTAAAGTCCAACATGAGGCTGAGTGTTTGGACAGCTGATCACCTGATTAAAAATGACAAAACCTTTAATTAAAAAACTGAATTTTGAAGTTTATTATAATTACTAATGACTAAATATTTAATTATTGATCAAATATCAGGTCCAACCTGAAGGATTAAAAGTGACAGGCAGGATTAAATGAAGATCTAATGATGTCATTTCAATTTTATTAATAAAACTCAACATTTATTTACTAATTAACCTTTCAGTCAGGCCTAATTATCAATTTTCTGAGCCACAATTATGGCACTGATTTGGAACCTGCGCATTAGCAGCAGAGTGTCAGATACAAAAGTCATAAATTTGATTTAATTTTCATGTTTTTATGTTTAAATTTGAGTCTCCTCACGTGAGAAATGCAGGTTACCGGATCCTCGGCTCCACCTGCCGTAGCTCCCGCCGTTAAATCCCAATTTCTGCGTTCCGTTTCCCGGCCCTGAAGCCTCCGCGGAGGCCTCCTCGGGGTCGTCCTCCTCGGTCTCCTCGGTCCCGGAGCCGCATCTCCCCCCGGTCGGGTTTGGGAGATCCAGGATGTCCCGCACGGAGAAGCCCGTTTTTGTGTTGGTGCCAAAAGACATGACGCAGAACGAAGAGGAGGAAAAAGGAGAAAAGTAGAAAAAGTTCCAGGTTTGAGTCCGCGGTGATTCAGCCTGTGCAGCCCGTCACAGAGGAGCACGCAGCGGATGCTTCGGGTCCATGAATGCCCGGAGCTGCACGGGCCGACCGGAGACGATTTAACAGCATGAAAAATACATGAGGGAAGACATGAAGAAGAGAGAGTGTGTGTGTGTCCTCCGTCCTTTTTAATGGCCTGCGTGTGTGTGTGTGTGTGTGTGTGTGTGTGTGTGTGTGTGTGTGTGTGTGTGTGTGTGGAGGCGGGTCAAGTGGTTTTAGGGTGTGAAAACTGGGAGCAGCAGATTTAAAGGAGAGATGGAGGTTGAGGGAGGAGGTGAATGTTTAATGATGGAGGATTAGAGACTCATTTACATTTATTAGAGTCACTGATCCACTTCCTGTTTACACCGAAGACCCAGAGAGAGAAACACAATGAATCCATGACGACTGAAGATGGAGCAGAATATTTATACAATGCCACATCTTAAACATAGAGGCCACAGGGGAACTTCGGTTCTTCAAAGATCTTCCCACAATTCATTCACTGTATAACGTATAATAATTTGAATTAAAAGATTTAGTTATAAATGCAGCATTGAGTGAATTACTTTAGAAGTTGTTTATTATTTTATATAAATTATTATGACATTACTGATCGCCCTCTGTAAAAAGAAATAGTTAAAGTTACGTCAGGTTCATAAAGAGCTCTTCAAACTGTTTTTATCTACACCAGGTCACATTGTTGCAAGTTGTGACTTGAAGAAGCGGTGATGATGATCAGCACTCCAAAGAAAAATCAAAGATTATTAAACATAAAAAAGTTTTTCAAAGCACCAAAAGTTCTTAAAGAACTCTTTTCAACCTCAAACAGACAACAAAGGTTCAACTCTGCACAGCTCTTATTACTCTTTTTATAAAAACCTGCTGAAGGTAAACTTGAACAATGATTTATTAAATATTATAAAACCTGCAGCAATAAACTGAATTATAATGATGTCATCCACACTGTAAAAAAACAGTTTTATTACTGTAAAAAACAGAAGCTGTGGTTGCCAGAATTTTACCGTAATAAACACGATATAACTTTTTCTAAGATTACGGTAAAAGGATGTTAGTACTGTTGATTTTACGGTTTGCGTTTTATTTCATATTTTACTGTATAAATACAAGTTGTTTTTTCTCCATCAAAAGAAACGCTGGTTTATCGTATAATTGACATAAAAATACTGTATGAATAGGAAATATTACGGTGTTTTACCGTACAATTAACAGTCTGTTATATCAAATACTTTATTCTGTATAAGTCCCATTAAAATGCTGCGTACATAAAAGTTTTGAAGTTGTAAATCAGTCATATTTCATGGCATATTTTACAGTGTTTTACTCTCATGGTTTGGCAGGTTTTTACCGTAAAATCTACAGACTTTTTTTTTTTACAGTGTAGAAATGAACACCAAAGTGTGTTTAAGTGTGTTTAAGTGTGTTTAAGTGTGTTTAAGTGTTTGTTGTGAGGATTAACTGAAGGAGGCGAAGTGTCGGACTGATGGACACACACACACACACACACACACACACACACACACACAGTTCACATCTTTATTGTCCAACAAGTTAAATTATGTCACACTGACCCTCAGTATGATGTTCACATACTGAGTTATTGTTACAATACTAATATATTATATATTATGTATTTGTAATGGAGTATTTTATATTGTTATATTTATACTTTTATTTAAGTTTTACTTCTGTATTTTAACAAACAAAATGAAACTTTTATTTAAAGAAACACTTTTTGGACTGGAGGCTGTGTTTAGCCTAGCTTAGCATAAAGACTGGAAGCAGAGGGAAACTGTTAGCCGACCTTCATCTAAAGAAAACATAAACTTATCTTACTTTGATGATAATTAGTCCGGTCCATTCTTTGGTCTTTATTTGTGGTTCTGATCCAAAACAAGTCAAACTGCTCTGTGAACGAGAAAGATGACGTCACTGCATCGACTCAGTCATCTCTTATTTTAATAAAAAATCGAACACGAGAAAAACTTTAAACTTCATCAAACTCCTCCAGGATGTTTGGACATTTTATATTTTTTTGATTTGTGGGTTTGTTTCCACTTTGCTGTGTGATGTGTGTGACAATGAGTTGAGTTTTCTGTGTGTGTGTGTGTGTGTGTGTGTGTGTGTGTGTGTGTGTGTGTCCTGCTGGGTGGTCGAACTCTGCAAACAAACACACGACGAGCCGACGGCCACAAAGACTGCACAGCCTCCACATTTATCCCATTTATTCCCCCTGAACACTTTATAATGGCCCGACACACACACACACACACACACACACACACACACACACACACACACACACTGAATACATGTGAGGCTGCTGGGAGTTGTCATGGTATTCAGACCGCTGCCTTCAATAGACTGTCTTCTATATTCATGACCACACACACACAAACAGATCTCAGCAGCTCCGACTTCATTTAATTTAAATTAATATAATTAATCTGTGAAAACACAAAATCAAATATATAAAATATGTTTGTATAAATATAAAATAAATGTTTAACATTTAAATGAGAAAATAAATAAAAATCTAGATTAAAAATAGAAAAATTATAAAAACACAAAATAAATTCAATAAATGATTTTCTAATTAAATAAATGAAAACAAAACAATAAATTAAATACATTTAGAGTTTATTAGCCGCATATAAACTGGATAATATCAATAAATAAATAAAAATAACAAATAAAATAAATCCAATCAAATGAAAATCTAAACAAACAAATTAAATGAACACATGATTTACAATTTATGTAACTCGTGTTCAGGTGAGACCTCATGACATGTTCAAAGATCTCAAATTATAATTAAATAATTTAATTTAATTTAATATAAATAACTGTGGACATAATTACATCCTTCAAAATGATTCAAACCCTTTAAAATAATTAAAAATAATCTAAAGTTTTCTTTGTTATTCCCGCAGACTGACTGCAGGTGTCACATACACAAACAGCAGAGATGAAGACGTCATCTGAGCATGCTCAGTAGATTAAAAAGTGACGTGTAGTGGTCAGATCACACAAAGATGAAAATATCTCATCCTAAAAAAACAAAAACAATCTCAACATTAACATCCCAAAAATGTGAGTGCAGCTTTAAAATGTCTCCACCTGTCCACTCACCTGAACCTCTGTTCAACCCTGAGCTCACACTGCCCCCTGCTGTCAGACTGAAGAACTGCAGCTCAACACTTTTATTAAACATGTAAAGAAACATTCTGACACAAATCAAACTTTCTGTTGGTCTTCATCTCGTCTTATTGTTTATCTTCATCGTGTTTTCATCCTTTATTTTATTTTGAAAGGGTTAACAGGAAGTTATAGCAGCATATAGTCACATAAAATCAAAATAATTTAATATTCATTAATTAACTCCTAAAATTATCTTTTCTTTACTGTAACGTTTTATTTTAATAACTTCTTGAAAGTTACCCACAAACACCAACATGTAATCTGATTACAGTTGTGTTGAGTTTGTAGTGTGTGTTGGTTCTCTGAGGAGCTTCCTGTACTGCTCCTTTTATTCCCATTCAAATATTGATCCATCGTTTATTTACTGATTGAAACTTTAATCTTCATAAATGTTTCATTGTTTGTTTGTGTGAGGACAAATTTCACATGTTTGCAGGTTAGTAATTAGATTAATTTACACTGAGTGTAACAGCTGACGTGGTTCTGTTATGGAAACTCATCATCTCTCCGCTGAGAGGAAACCAACTGTAACGCAGAGAACTGTCCAAAAGGAGGCGCCATTGCATTAAAAATAAGCCAAGATGCCTTCAAACACAAAGTCCACATCTGCTGGCGTACCCCGCCTCTCGCCCACAGTCAGCTGGGATTGGCTGATGAGGATGAGCGGTTACAGTTCACTGTGTGATGTTTCATATTCATTCATTCATTCTTACAATACAACACACATATGTGTCATGATGAAAAACATAATTATGTGTCTTTGCATGAATGTTGTGGAACACAGCCTCACTGCTCCTCCTCTAAACTAACGAGGCGTTCAGGTGCTCGTCCCCTCAAGTCGTTGAGGAAGTGAAAACTCAATGATACCTGAGTTTATGAGTGAATAACACCTATGATATATACTTCATGTCTGACATCTGTGGGCTCCAACAAGATTTCAACTGAAGGTCTGTAAACCTGTGAAAGAAACTCTGCACTCAGACTGAGAGAGCAGAGATTAACAAACTGGACGGTTTACTTGCTCAACCAACAACAGCACGTGTTTGCTTTGCATCAGAAGGCTTTGCTAGGTTTAACTTATAAACTACATTACCCAGCCTCACACGTTACATCACTCTGATTGGTTGTTGGTCTATCCAGTTGAGTCCAGAGTCTCTTGTCTATAATGGAACAAGATGGCACATGACTTGTTTCAATGCACAGTGTTGTTGCTGTGCGTCCAGTGCAGATGGTAAGTCCATGAGTCAAAGATCTCATGTTGTGTGTTGTTCCTAGCTTCAGTGTTTCCATGAGCCCGTCATGTAACTGCACAAAGTACTCCCCGAGGTGTCAGTCAGTGCTTCATCGGTGTCCAAATTCAGAGACAGAAATTCAGCATTACTGAGTCAAATGGGACAATCAGCCTGCTATGATGCGTTCAGTGTCAACATGTAGACTTTAAAACTCACCAAAGAGCCCTTCAGGGGCGCTCGTTTTTCTGCGTGCTGACGCCAAATGATCCTCCTGTTCTGCAAACAGGAAACGATGACATGACTTCCACTTGGAGGAGGAGGAGGAGGAGGAGGAGGAACACGAGGAGGAAGAGATGCTTCAGGTCTCTGCAGGCTGCAGTCTGAGCGTTGGATGGTGGAGCGGTGAGACGCTGTGGACGGCCGCTGATGGGTGAGACGACAAATACACAACTTTTACACAAAAAAGATGGATTCATGTCAGGACAGAAGGAAGGTTACTGTCACTGTGGATGTTTTCTCCCGGAGAAGCTGCTTCGCTTTGTGTTTTCTTAGATTATAGAGTCCTTTAAGACGTCGACAGCAGGAATTCAAAGTACAGCTACAACAACTTTTTTAATTCTTGTCTTTGTTTAGATTGATTCATTGATTAAAATATCAGCTTCATGGAGAAAACACGACATGTTGAAGTTTAATCTCCTTAATCTGGGAAAGTTGTTCATGTGCATGGTTGATTGTAGATGTAGAAGTGTCATACTGACTGCTCGGACTCCAGAGGGTTAAACTGAAGTCAAATAAATGCAAAAAAATGAGTTAGAACAAAGTAAATATTGTCTCTTATAATGTTTTTATATGAAAGTTCTGCAGTTGACAAAGAGGAGATGCTGCTTCCTGCTGGTCTGGAAATGTTCATTAACACTTTAAAAGAGTGTAAAGACACGGGCGCTCTTACCTGTGCAGGTAGCTGTTTGTGTTTAAATTCATCATGAAAACACAAACTTTATTCTGCGTGTCACCTGCAGTCACTCCTGAACTGACTGACACGCTGTCAAATGACTGAAGCCGTCTGTAGCCGTCAAACAAAAACCGTAAAAAATTCAAATAAATGTCAAAAATGTCTCTGAATTATTGACGAGGAGTTATTTTCTGTAAGATTAGTTTACAGAGTTTGAACGTAAAGTTGCACGTTCATGTTAAAACTAATAAGATTTACCATAAAATTACAAAAAAAGATGAATGTTAAATTGTTGGCCACATTTTTAATTACAGATAATAAAAAAAACTAATCTAATACTAAATCTAATTTGTAATTCATCATTATTTGCATATTACTTAAAACGACATTTTGGTTGTTTATTTACAGAAAATGTCTGTAATCTTACAGAGTTTTGTATCTAGTTTAAGAAAACAGAAAAATACTGTATAATAGTCATTTTTTGTACGATGAGAAATAACTGTAATTTGTCATATTTGCATAATACTTACTAACATAAAAACAAAATAACATTTTGGTTGTTTATTTACAGAAAATGTCTGTAATCTTTGTATACAGTTTAAAAAAACAGAAAAATACTGTAAAAATTAGAAGTTAATTGCCGTAAATGTATGATTTCTTTTTACAGCGCAGGTCTTTCAATGAGATGACAGCTAAATCTGATTATTTCATGTTTTCTGAAGCCGTTTTATTTACATGAGGAGAACATTTTCTGTTATAATCAAATGACAAACACTAAAATGCAAATTACATGTGAGCCTGTAATTTCCTTCAAACTGTTCAATGATTAATGTGAATGAACCTGAACACTAATTAACCCTTTAATGATGATGATCTGCCTCCTCACTGTGCAGCAGTGACATAAAAAAAACAAGAAATTAACATAATGAATGTTTTATTGGCATTATTAAACACAGGTTATATTTAATTTGAGGATGCAGCTTTAACTGCAACAATAAAAAACAGACAGCAGCTGCAACAATCATCAAATATTAACAATAATTCTGCACAAATCTTAAAACCAACATATTTATTCTTCATTTTAAATTCATAATGCATAAAAAATAACTTAAACTGCTTTAATTCCACTGTGAAAGAAGCCTGAATAAAGATAAATAATACAAATATATATTAGGCCTGTAGAAAACATCTTTCTTCTCGCTGACGGAGCTCATATTCAGACTAAATCCCGTGTTTCTGGCCGGTGTGTGCAGAGCAGAGCTACGGGGAGGTGAACCAGCTCGGCGGGGTGTTCGTTAACGGCCGACCGCTTCCCAACGCGGTGCGGCTGCGGATCGTGGAGCTGGCGCAGCTCGGTATGCGGCCCTGCGACATCAGCCGACAGCTGCGGGTCTCCCACGGCTGCGTGTCCAAGATCCTGGCCCGTTACAACGACACCGGCTCCATCCTGCCCGGAGCCATCGGCGGCAGCAAGCCCCGGGTCACCACACCGGCCGTGGTGAAGAGCATCCGGGACTACAAGCAGGACGACCCGGGCATCTTCGCCTGGGAGATCCGGGACCGGCTGCTCTCGGACGGGGTGTGTGACAAGTACAACGTGCCGTCTGTGAGCTCCATCAGCCGGATCCTCAGGAATAAAATCGGGACTCTTTCACAGCCGTATGAGGGCAACAAACCGGCCCCGGCTCCGCTGCAGTACGGACACGTCTACCCGTACTCCTCCTACACCGGGGCCGGAGTCACACACACCGGGACCAGGACCGGCAGCGGCCCCGGAGGACACGTCGGCCTGCCGCGGAGCTGGCACAACATCCTAGGCATCCGAGCCTTCATGGACCCGACAGGTCGGTGCAGACAGACATCCTGATTCATAATCTGCTAAAGAATTCTGTAAATTATATTAATGAATGTTTACTATTAAATATTAAAACACCAAAATAAAACAACAATATTAAAAATAAAGATCATCTCGGATCCATCCATTCATACAAAGTTCTTCTGGAAACTTTATGATCTCATTAAAATAAAGTTAAAACTGAATTTAAAAGCAAAAAATGTATTCTATTATATTATAATATATTCTATTGTATTCTATTTATTCTGTAAAAAATGTTACAATATTTATTTATTGTAAACTTTTGGTCGTTTCCAAACACAGAGATGTTTGAATCACCAAACACTCAGTTATTGATCATTTCATTCTGTTTTTATTCAGTTATTGTTGCCAAATATAAAAATTTTAATGATCGTACAAAATATCAAAAATATCCAGTTGAAGTTTCCTGAAATCAGAAAGGTCATGACCTCTAAAACAAACAAACATGATGCCAAAGTTATTAAAAACTCTAACTGTGCACCAACATTGATGCATGAAGGAAAGTCATTTTTTTTAGGATATCAAACACAAATGAAACATTTCTGTCCAAAAATATGAACTGGCTTTAAACTGTCTCAGGAGAATCTCACGTTAAATAATATAAATATTGTTCTTCATAATCTCTTTAATTGATTTTAGATTTATTTTTTATTTTCTCTCATTTTTTAAAAAAATGTATTTTATATTTACAGACTTTCAAATCTACAGAACTTATTTTAAAATCTTTTTTTACATTATTGATCAAACATAATTTACAACAAAAAGACACAAACTCTCTGATTCATACGCAGCTCTGCTTATATGATACACACACACACACACACACACACACACACATATATATATACAGTATATATATATATATATAAGTAAAAGAACTAATACAATTCTTTAAAAATACTCTGTTACAAATGTAACTCTAAGTAATAATATAAAGTATGATCAGTAAAATGTCACCTATGACTGTATATATATATATATATATATATATATATATATATATATATATATATATATATATATATATATATACACATTAATGTAAAATCAGGATTTTATGGTTTTGAGGTGGAGCTCATTGAACTATTATAATTATTATATATTATAACAGTTATAATATTCTGGATTAATCTGCTGATTATTTTCTCCATGAATCGATTCGATTGTTTGGTTTGTAAAAATTCAGAAAATAGTGAGAAATGCCGAGTTCAACGCGTCACCTTCACAATGTTCAACCAACAGTCCATGTTTAACATGTTTAACATGTTTAACATATTAAACATGTTAAACATGTTTAACATGTTTAATATGTTTAACATGTTTAATATGTTTAACATGTTTAACATGTTTAACATGTTTAACATGTTTAATATGTTTAACATGTTTAACATGTTTAACATGTTTAACATGTTTAATATGTTTAACATGTTTAATATGTTTAACATGTTTAATATGTTTAATATGTTTAACATGTTTAATATGTTTAACATGTTTAATATGTTTAACATGTTTAACATGTTTAATATGTTTAACATGTTTAATATGTTTAATATGTTTAACATGTTTAATATGTTTAACATGTTTAATATGTTTAATATGTTTAACAAAATGTTAAAATGATTCAAAGAATTCACAGAATAATCGTTGTAACAGTAAACTTTAACAAAATTCACGGTTCGGTACAACTTGTACGAACCACCCTAATTAAAATAGTTAAAATCAACTAATTTATATTCAAATTCATAATCTCTTCATTTGTTTTACAGGTTAAACATCATATTTTATTGAGTAACTAACTCAAGCAGATGAGATGTGTTGGAGTAAAAGTAGATGTAGAAGTATCATGAGTACAGAAACCTCAGAGATGAATGAGGGTTGATTTTCTTCTTTAAACTTCTGATAGATTTACACGTGTGCATATAAAATAATGAATTTATTGGCGTATTTGATCAGTGGCTTCTTTGACGTGAGCTGATGTGATCGCGTGTCTTCAGATGTTGAACGGCTGACTTCATCTTGTTGTGGTGAGGACAGTGATGGATCAGGGACCACCATGGAAATAAATCCTGGATTTAGTCATGTTATCCCTCACAGCGTCTGACATGCTGGTGTTTTTCTTTACTACTGTAAAACGCTCAACTAAATTCATGTCTATATTAATAAACATGACATGTAGACTTTTAAGTTGACATTATCATGAGCCTGAACACTGATTTAATGGTAGTTAAATGCCTGCTGCACTGTTTTGTTCTCTCCTCATGTTCACCTTAAAGCAGGATGAACCTGTATGAAAGGTGCTGTACATCTGTATATGTTTATCCTGTGATACACAGAGCGAAAGAAGCTTTTAAAGTTTTAATTTAAATCAGAAAACGTGTGTGTAAATGAACTGTGGTCGGGCTGCACAGAAAAAATCTTGTTTTATCTGAGAGCTAAAAATCTGATGAGAAAGAAAATCAATCATAATATTTAATTATTTTTTTATTTCTTGTTGACAACTCTTCCTTTAAACAAGCAGACTGGTAATTTATTCATACGTTTAAAAAAATAAGACATTTAAAGACTGAGTATGGCTTCACTTCTGATCTCTTAAGGTGGACTGGTCTGTTCTTAAAAACAGCTGCAGCTATGAGCCAAAAATGTGAAGTCATAAAATGTTAAATATGTGTTAATTCAGTGTCAACGTCTAATTTTTTTTTAGCACTGTCTGGACCTGATGGACACACAACCAAAATGGAGGATTGGACCAGTATGACCAGTATGAGGCCGTTTCCTTCTGGAATAAATGGAGTGGAGAAAAGCATCAACGAGCCGGAGCTCAAATACCCACAGCAGGTAAATAAAAGGAACTGCAGTAAACTCAGACTGTTTGTGTTTCCACTTTTAGAAGATCGTGACTGAACGCTGCAGAAATTTATTTGACAATAAAACAGAGACTGATTAAAATTAAAACGAAAAAGTCAAATTAAAAAACGGGTTTAGCTACAAATCGATTATTAAATAAAGAATTTAGATGCCTGGTGTGTTTTTTTTTTCTGTTTGCCAGCTCTGTTTTTATTTCGTGGCACACCGAGGCGTCTGTCTGTAACGTGACCAGAGCTCTGATTGGCTATCATCGAGGCCAACTTCCTGTTTTCCAACAAGTTTAAGAAATAAACTACAAACAGCTGCAGATTGTTAAAAGTGTTGGAAAGTCTTCATTCCTTCTCTTCATACATCAGAACAACTTTAATTTATTAATTTAAATAAAGTGTGTTTGTAATCAGTTTGATTCGTGGTTGCTATGGTTACCTGTGGTTTGATATTCCTGATTTAGAGTGGTGGTTTTAACAGTTAACTAATCAGCCAATCAAAGACTAAAAATATGTTGGAAAGAGTTCAGACATTTTTTAGAAATGTGGAATTTTGGGGATTCAGACGTTTGTGCAAAGTGAGGACGTTTGTGCAAAGTGAGGACGTTTGTGCAAAGTGAGGACGTTTGTGCAAAGTGAGGACGTTTTTCAATGTTAATTTGTGGACACTTTTTTAACTTAAGAACATTTTTGGAAAGTGGAATTAAAGTGAGGGTGATTCGTAGGTTAAGATTTGGTTTTAGGGTTCATGTTGAGATGAAGTTAGTCATAATTCTGGTCTATGAATTGTAGGTATTATGTGAATGATGGTCCTCACAAGTCAAGGTTTACAAACAAGAGTGTGTGTTTGAATAGAAATCTGTATATAAGTGAGACAAATTTAGGGAGTGTGGAAATGTTTTGGAAAGTAAGAAAGTTTGTCGGAAGTCAAGACAATTTTGCAAATCATGACGTTTTAGGAAAGAAGGGACAATTTCAGAAATGTGTCCTTTTTGTGGATACGAGGACATTTCTGGAAAGTGGAAAGTGAGGATGTTTTGGGAATGTGT
This sequence comes from Argyrosomus regius, assembly GCA_946959425.1. NCBI lineage: Eukaryota > Metazoa > Chordata > Actinopteri > Sciaenidae > Argyrosomus > Argyrosomus regius. The sequence goes on along the minus strand of OX336901.1, from coordinate 810,602 downwards.
GGATGTGTGAATTTGTGGTGAGAGTGGATCTTCATGATCCCCAGAGGATGAATCCTGGTGATTTTGGTGACCCACAAGTCGGTCAAACTTCAGACAAACTACCCTTGACTTCTGAAAAACCTCATCATTGAATTCTGTCCTGGTTTTAAAACCCTTTCTTTCTTTCTTGTCCTCAGTCTTCGTCCACTCTGCCTGGTTATGTCTCAGCTTGTGCGTACGCTCCACCAAACCAGTACAGCATGTACGGCGGTCCAGCAGCCAACTACATGAGTACTGGACACCACCACTGGCAGCCCCAGTCCTCCAGTCTGACTCCCAGTTTGCCTCAGAGTCAGGCTCGTCCCGGCCCTGCAGCACCGCCGGAGGCTGCAGATTTCCACACGGCAGTACCTTTTAAACTTCCACAAAGAGACGGTGAGACACTGCTTTTTAAAACTGACTTGATCTGGATGTTTCCATAATGATGAGCTGATGAATCATAATTATTTAGATGACAATCATTGCCTTCTTTTTGACACCATATAAACAGACATTGTGGACTCAAATTGGGAGTTTCTTGGCCCCCACTGTTGATATTCACAGTTGTATTTCAGTCTTTGGACGCTGGAGGGGAAGTTGACTTTGTGCCCTGACTGAAAATTACAAAACTAAGAAACTGTCATCTGCAAAGCCGCAGAACTTGCATCCTGTGTTTTAAACTACAAAAACGGACCAGAGGGGCTTTATTTTCTGCTAAATGCTGCGTTTCTCTGCTCGACAACCACAAATGTTTGTGTTTTTAAGAAACAGGGTTGGTCGTGTTGAGATTAAAATGGTCCTAAATTACACAGGAGAAGCAGCTCCTGGTTTTTGATTCTTTTTAAATCAAATTTTGCCCATAGTTTGTGCCCCGTCCAAGCACAAAATACAGACACATATCAGCTGATTTACCTGCGTATAAACAACGTGATACACTCATTTAACTTTAACTAAAGCTTTTCTATCTTCAGTCATCTAAATTATTACATTTCAGTTTATCTAGACTGGCGTAGGTTTCTGAACAGCAGCCTGCAGCTGTAATTTTTTGAACTGGGAAAGTTCAAAATAATGATCACTAATCTGATCTCCAACCAGCAGCTTCAAGCCTCATTACAGCTTCTCATAAACACACAGCAGGCAGAACCAGTTCTTCACGAAGCTCAACAAACAGACAAAGATCAGCGGAGTTCAACAGGTCAACGTTTAAACGGTGAATAAATGAATTCGTAAATACGGGAACAAGTTTTAACATCTTCACAGCGTCTGAGCCCGAACAGCTGCTCCTTTTGTAGTCTCATATGATATCATTAAGTAATTTAGACTATACTTAAATAGGCTAATAATAATAATTAAATAAAAAACAATATGGGCAATACAAACATGACAACGACGATTCTTCTGTCCTATTTTTCAACAATTCTCGCCTACGTTTGCTTATTTTTTTGGTATTGTTTGCGTATCACAGCCTGATGCATCTTCTTCCTCTTTGCCATAGAGCTCCATTTTGTCCAACAACTACTAAACTATCATTGAGCCACACTGTTTTTCCTTCATACCATGAACACACACACACACACTGTAGTTTATATTTGACATAATCCCACACACACCGTCCTGCTGCCACAAATGTGGGTTAATCCACCGCTCAAAATAGTCCCCAAAAAATGCATCATTTCCTCCTGACTGAGGAGAAGCGTGGCGTTTCATTCAAATAAGTGAATATTTCCTGTGTGATGAGGTTGATTTAATTCAATATTCACAGTAGGATGGATTATCATATGACAAATAACATGTCCAGTACACGATATGAAGAATTCAGCTGCTTTAAAAGAGAGATGTGTTAAGTTAAGTGTACATTTAGTTTAATAAGAGGGATTAAGGTTTAAATATACTGTTTAAAAAGAAGAATTTATGATTTTGTATCGACAAATTAAATAATAACCTGTTTCCCCGTTGGTGTGCAGAGATCTTTGGTGAGCTGTCCTTCATTTTTATGAAACAATCCAGATATTGGCATTAGAGCGATGACTCTGATGGTGATAATTAATGATTTGATTTCTGCTGTTTCCTCTGCAGAGGACAGGAAACCTCAGAGTCCTCTGTACAAACATCATCACGATGCTCACAGATTGTCTTCAGCCTCATGACGACACTGAGGGAAACACCAGAGGACGAAGACGATGAAGAGGAAAGACTGTCAGGAAAGTGACTTTGACTGCTGGAGACACAGAGGAGGAAACTGTTACAACTCATCCATGATCAACTCCTTTTCAGTACTTTATTTAGTGATTTATTTCTGTTTCCCAGGATGAGCAGCACGAGGTGAAGGAAAAATCTGATTTTTTGTACTTTTTTCACTCTAAACAGTTTTAAAGGAATAATTCTACTTTTTAATAATAAACTTATTCACCTTCTTGCAGAAAGTTAAATTAAAACATTGATACCACTTTTTTTTTTTTTTGGTTGGGGCACTGTAACTTGCTGATTGTGTGGAAAAAGATTTGCACATAACCGCTTTAGATTTTGTACGTGTTAAACAAACTTAAACACTTCATTCAACGAACAACACGTCCGCAGGCTTAAAAGACAGAACAGGTTGATTGCCATTGACTCCCAAAACGATACGTAGACTGTTGGAGAGTACCAGCGACAGGTTAATTACGTTATATAAGTCATGTGACGTTAAATATGTGGGTAACGTGGTGAACTATCGCAGTTTGGCAGGGTTTATGCAACAAAACTACTCGGTTTGGTTTAGGAAAACATCATGATCATAGTTTGGGTTAGGGAACTTCAGTCTATTGGATTAAAGTCCTGCTTTTGTTTGACCCATCATCTGGTAGCCAGACTTTGTTATCTTTAGACAGAGCCAGGCTAGCTGTTTACCCCTGTTTCCAGTCTTTGTGCTAAGCTAAGCTAACCGGCTGCTCAGTGGTATCAATCTTCTGATCTAACTCTCCACAACAAAGTGAACAAGTGTTTCTCTCAATCTGTCCAGCTGTTGCTTGAAGCTTCATCTTTTTCATATTTTCATCATGAGAGGGGAACATTTAAATTGCTTTGGGATTGTATCATCTTGTAAAATATATTTGGAAAACCTGTAAATATATTTTTCTATAAATGTGCTTAATAAAGACATGCAGAAGAAAAGGTATGTCAGTCGTTGTAAGAGCATTTACAAGAAAAGTCTTCCAGATGTTGGAGCAGAGAAAAATAACAGATGGTCAGATATGATAATAAAAATATATTTTTAACCTAAACTTCAGCTATTAAACATTCAGAGTTTTTATAGGATCCTTGTATGTGTCCAAGACATACATACACTGCGCTGGTCGGATATTTATACACACTGACAGTAATCCAGGGTTCTGCAGAACTGTCCAAATAATAAATAAAAGTCCAGGTAACTAATACATGTATGCCAATTATTTAAACTACCCAAACATAATACATCATATACATGATATTAAATACAACGATTGAAATACTTGATCATTGAATCTTTTTTGTTGGTCATAGTTACACCAAACTAAAACTTCAAATGTTTGAGCAGATTAAACTTATAATGACTAAATTATAAATAAATAAATATATATATATACATATATATTTCACATGTAAAATGTCACATGACATTAGTGAAAATGTATGAAAACCTCATGCTTTTTTTAAGTGAATTTATCACGTGTGAAATCGTGTTCCACAAACATGTCATGTGTTTAACATGATTTTGACGTGATATGATTCTTTCAGCGTAACAATGAAGTTGTAGTTCATTAACTGAAGTTCTGTACCCAAGTACAAATTTGTGGTACTTGTACTTTACTTTACTTTTCATTGTTTACATTTATTTTAATGATCATACTGCAATATTTCAGAGGGAAACTTTACTTCACTACCTTTATCTGATTTATCAGATTTGGTTACTAGTTACTTTACAAATTAAGATTTTTGCAGACAACACAGCTGAAACGATCAGCTGATGAATCGACTGACGAGGAAATTATTGGAAATGATCCTGAAGATTGATTAAGTAATTTTTTACATAAAACATTTAATGGTTCCAGATTTTTGTTTTTAATATTTTTAATATATTTGTAATAATGTTGAGGTTTGGATTGTTGGTTGTTGGTTTATCTGACGGCTTTAGTTACTATATAATATATGAAGTGCTTTAAATTTAAATATAAATTATTTGACTGACAGAAAATGAAATGGAAACTATTTTGATTAGTTACTGTAACGGTTCAGAAACTGAGACTCAATCCACGATACAAACATTCACAGTTTTAGTGAACCGTACCGAGCGTTGGTCAATGTTTGCTGCTTTTTCTTTGAATTATTTGAATCATTTTAACACATTTGTAATTATGTTGGATTCTGGGTAACTGTGACAACATTTCTAATAGCCTGATACTTTAAGGACATATTCCTGATTGTACTTACATATTTTTACATATGTAACCTTTACTTGTATTTTTACGGAGTGGTGTCATTACTTTTACTCTAGTGAAATATCTGTATACTTTCTCCATCGCTGGCTGAATTTAAAAGATGGTTGTGTTAACCTGGAAAACCGGCTCCGGTTTTGGATTATGTGTCGCCTCTGCGGGTCAGGAGAAGCTTCCTGCAGGTAAAGAAAAAGGTGTAAGATGATCCATCAGCAAACAGCTCAAAGTAAACAGAGGCCATCCATTAATGCCTGAACCATCTGAGTCGTGCTGAGAAGTGGACTGACAGAGCAAACATCAGGTCTTTGTTTCAAACTGTCTCTTTGGGAAGCGGAGACATTTAGGAAGCGGGTTAAGTCCTCGTCCTTTTTCTGTGATCTGCTTTGTGTTGGTCAGTGAGTCAGCAGCTTTCTGTCTGCAAACATCTCGTGTCACTGATAGGACCCACGGAGAAGGACATTAAAGTCCGGTTACTGGATTTCATTCTTACCAGTAATAATGAACAAGTTAATGCGATGGCAACAAACCAACAGCGACAAATCACCAAATTAGTTAAACGTATTTTGAAAAGTGAAATCTTCTGCAAGAAAACTCGTAAACGACAAAAAGTTCAAAAACAAAACGGCATCCTAAAGAAAACACACGGCAGTCTGTAAATTTGCTTACTGAGACGGCCTCACCCAAAGAGAACATTAACCACACATAAGCCAAGTAGGCTTCATACTGTCTGGTCTCAACCCCTCAAAGTCTTGGTCTTGTTGGTCTTTTGGTCTTGTTGGTCTTGTTGGTCTTGACTACAACACTGCTAATGAGAAAAATGAAAGTGTATTGCTGGAAGAAAAAAAAAATAAAAACAATCATAAACAAAGATAAATAAAAAAAGTACACAAACGTAAACTAGTAAATATAATTAAATAAAAATAAGTTGATAGATAAAGTTTCAACCTAAAGTTAATTTAATCATTGTATCATGAGTCATTTAAGAGTCAAGATAACACCAGTTAACTAATACATGTGTGCTAAATATTTAAACTACCGATATATAGTACATCAAACAGATATTAAATATTTTTGTTGTTTACATCAGCCGGTCATAGTTAGAAAGAAAGTATACCCAACTAAACATTAAAATGTTCAAGTAGATTAAACTTCAAATGTTAAAAAATATATTTCATATGTGAAATATCCCAAAACACATGACATTAGTGTTCATATGATATGTCGCGTGTGTTTAATATGTGGTTTTGACCTGATATGATTCTTTCATTAGCGTTTACACCAGCTGGTCATAGTTATACTCAACTCAAACTTAAAAATGTTCAAGTAGATCAAACGTATCTTAATTAAATAAAAAAGTTGAATCGATAAAGTTTCAATTTTAAGTAGGTCGTATCATGAGTCATTTATAAATTCAGACCCAACCAACATACCAGAGATGACCAATGTTGAGTTAAAAAATTATTGGATAAATAAACAAAACATACAAAATTGAGACATGTAAAGGGACGTTCATCACTAACATTCAAAATCAACACTGACATTTGGTCAAAAATTGTAATCTGAAAAATAAGTAGTAACTAAAGTAGTACAAGTACAATATTAGCCTCTGAGATGTTGTGGAGTAGAAGATAAAAATATAAAAATATAAATAAAGTACAAGTACGTTGAATTTGTACTTGAGTGGCAGAGTTTGTTTTATACTTGGTGCTGCACCTTCAACAAACATCAAACCTCCCTCGTGTTTACGGATGTTGGCAGCTGTTAAGATGATGTTTTGAAATATGACATGCTTTCACCTTTCTGCTTATTTGTTCTTCAAACTCTGGTTGATCTCTGCCAGGTCATACGTGTTGTTACCTCATCACTCCCACACACCGACCGGGCCAAACTCTGTTTCTGTTTCTCAACGCCGACAGAATCGAGGCGCCACCACGAAGAAGAGCGTTGGCTGAGCGTGAAACCACAGCGAGCTGCCGAATCGCACGAAACATGCACTCTGAATCAGCCGTAATTGCACCAGACGTATTTCATACGCCCAGTTATAATAACTGCATAATGCACCGAGCTTCTTTCACATTAATGTGAAGGTTTAATGAAATATTTGATTGCGGATCTTTGACCAATGCAACAAAGTGTACAACTGTAAAGTCATGCATGAACACACTGCTGACAAAGTAGATGTAGAAAAATGAATAAAACTGACAGACGGTGTTACAGAATCAGTCGAATTGTGTACGTGATGTGTGTGCCTCTGTCTTATCGTTTGCGATCACTGATATCATCTCCACAGCTATTAATCACCGTTGAATCTTGCATTGTTAACACCTCACACAGATTCGTGACTGAACGCCGTGTGGTTTTTTTCTCAATGCTTGGCTGCAGTCTTTGTCAGTGTACCGTGTCCTCGCACAAAGACCGTCCCTGGCTAATTACTTCAAAACAACAACTCAGCTTTGTGTTGCAACCCTGCAAACATCAGGTATCAATTACAATGGCTTAAGTTGTCAGATGGAGAATCTCCTTTTTCCCCCCCTGCACGGGATGATGGGATTTCTCGTCATCTGAACAACTTTTTAAAATATAAATATCTTTTTTGAGGGGGGAGGTGGGGTTCATACCTTGTAACAAAGTGCTGTGGGTTGGAATTAAACCTGGGCTCCCCCATCTGAACAGCTTTTACTAGAGTATGAGAGTCAGCACTGCAGGAAGTCCTGTTTGGCCCATTTCATTGTATGTGCAAGCCTGTCTCCAAAATATTCAGTTTATATACACTCATTTTTCAGTTTGTTAGGTACACCAATCTAAAACTGATGTAGTCCAATACAACAGTAATATGGAGCCATGCCATTATTCAGAAACCCAAGTAGTCCAAAAAATGTCCAAACATTTGTCCAACAGGCCAAAAACAAACTCCGTCCAAATATGCCAGCCTGATACAACTTCCATGACATTTTTTTAACGTGTCACGTACGAATCATAACCTAACTCATGTATGCTGACTTAAAAAGTTAGTTCGGGTTTCTTTAAGCTGGGTTGTATGAGCTACTTATCTATGGTCCATGTATTATAGTAGATGGCAGTCGGTACGCCCCTCAGTTGGTGGTGGTCAGTGGTAGAAGCAGACTGGAGGATGGGCACAGAAGCTAAGCAATGCTAACATTAGGTTAGCGATAGACCAGCAACTGAGTTACAATTGTGTTTTTGTCAGAGGAGTCTGGTAACTCTGAAGGCAGCATGGACTGTCTGACTGAAGGTAAGGTAAAGTGGTGAAAATACTCTTAATATAGCCTATATCTACTCCACCTTTTTAAAAATCTGTTTTGTTGCTGCCCCAATCGAAAACAGAACACTGCTTAGCCTAATGCAGGTCCTCCTGTCTGTTTATACAAACTGAAGACATAAAGACCGCCGTCTACTATAATTATGGATATGGATGAGTAGCTCATACAACCCCACTTCAAAAAACTGGAACTAACTCTATTTGAACCCAAACCATGACCTTTTCTAAACCTAACCAAATATGTTTGGTTCCCAAACCTATGTGGGTTTTGTTTTTGGGATAACAGGCTGTTGGACAAATGGACTTTCAGTCCATTGTGACATTTTATCAATCTCTTGGCATTTATTGGAATAATGGGCCGTTGGGACAATGGCAAGTTTCCATAAATCCTCCCTTCATTAATGTTATAATGTTCAGTTTTAGAGACAGGTCGCCATGGTGGTGCATTGGTTAACACTGTCACCTAACAGCAGGTTGGGTCCGAACCGTATGCGACGTTGCTTCCCGTGTAGAGTTTGTGGGTTCTCTCTGGTAGGAAAGGTGAACTAGGTGTGACCTGTCGAGGGTTGCCTTTTGCCCAGCTGGGATTGGCTCCAACCCCCACAACCGCGAATGAATTTTACAGCAGTGTTCATTATTGAGTTAGAGGTGCTTCTGCTATTTATTGATATAAATCTGGTCACCTGTCAGTACAATTCAATAGGACGGACTGACAAAAGAACAAAAATATGCCTGACTGTTTTCTTCTTTTCATGTGTCCGTGATTTTGAATGACAGCAGTTACATTACACGGACCTTTTAAAACCAGGTATCATTTAAAAGATCATCTTAATTGTATTCCTTTTGTGGGACCATCCCAAAAAGCTGCAGAATGCAGATGACGTATAAAGTTTGAAGACCCAGAAAGCATTCCTCCTTCAGATGCGTAAAAAGACACGTGATGTTCATCAGATTTCAGGTGAACTCGCTGGCTCACAGGCTCAGTTTAGAGATGGTTCCCACAGATCTCACCTCGTTATCCCCCTGCTGGAAAAACAGTGCCTTTCGCTGTCTGATAGCATCTCTAATGAATAGCTCTTCGTGCTGTAGGGCGCTGACTGACAGACACAACAAAGCCGTGAGCGAGGAGAGAACAGGTTTATGTTGTATGGGCAATCACGAATGCCATCTGAACTATGTGACCGTCGTCCGTGTTGCCACACACCCTGCTGACAAGCCATCTTTAACTTCAAACGCTCCCATGAAAGAGTTCACCGCTGCCACCCAGGTTCTGCCGGGCCAACACTTTCCTCCCGTCAGCTCGTCTTTGTGTTCCTCTGAATGTTTTTGTGTTGTCGCTGATGGCGGCTGGTGATAGTGCCACGTGAGTAGCTTGGTGCAGATCTCCATCAGAGGTCTGCCTGGTGTAATGACATCTTTTAGGCGTGGTGTAACACGATGGCTTTCAAGTGCAAAGGACACGATTCATGCAGGGAAAGTGAGAGCAGAAGCCAAAGACACTTGTTGAGAAGTGTGGTTGCACCTCCAGCTGTGGTGCTACATGACGCCCACTGCAAATACTATTGATGTTATTATCATTATTACTACTATTAGTCATATCTGCATTGAAATTTATAGTTGTAGTTATCTTTATTATTGCTGCTGTGCATCTTTATCTCGCTCTAAACCCAACCGGTCAGATGTTCGTCCACCATGATCCGGGTTCTGCTCGAGGAAAGGAAGTTTTTCCTTGCCACTGTTGCCAAGTGCTTGTTCATGGTGGGAATTGTTGGGTCTCTGTAAATAATATTATAAAGAGTACAGTCTAGACTTGATCTAGAAAGCGTTCAGTTAGTGACCAGTTGTTTTCGATGTAAACTTGGCGGTTGTAGCTTCTGCAACCACACAAACTACAGAGAGAAACAATACAAGAGATGAAGTCTTATAACTATCTTCGGGAACAAAGACCATTTCCGTACCTAAAGTACTTAAGCACACCTTATCCGTTCACTTCCTCTCTGATTCAGTTTCCACGTCCCTTCCCCCCAAAAACCTTCTTCTATTTCTGTTCTCTCTCTTTTGTTTGAAAGAACCACGAGGCTTTAATCTTCATAGAGTAAAGAGGAGACGGCTCCCCCACTGAGAGTGTCAACTCCCCCCTGGTTCCCTCCACCAGCCAGTCCATCTCCGAACTCCTCCATCCAACTACAACCCTGATTTCTCTTCGTCATCTCAGTTCACCTTCATCCCTGATATAAACCATTCTAAACCCATACTGTTGTGGTCTTTGTTAGTGAACTGATGATTATTCTAGTAGGAGCGATTTCTGTGTTTCAAGATTCAGTTTAGCTCCATGATGAGATTAAAGTTGGAGAGCAGCCTGCGTGTACAGACTAGCAGGATCAGAGGTAGCATGAAAACACCTTTAGTCTTTAGTCTATCAGACGAGCAGGTAGCTTCATGGTAAAGACATACAGATGAAAACATGCTGGGAGTTAATACATCCATCATGTGTGGAGACACATCAAGGTCAGAGCTGGACTGGGACGTCAGCCTGTAAAATGTAGTAGATGTTTACAGCGGAGATCGTTTGAAAGATGCAATGAAATGGAAACTTCCATTTTCAACCTGCACTTACAATCTGACCAGTGAAGTGATCACACCCCAATTGACTGTAACTGATTGTTCAGCTCATACGATGTCCTTCTGTTGTCCAACAGGTGGTAAACTAAAGACCCCGTGGATCCATCCCAGATCTTTGACCTGCACTGTTGATCTGTTAATGCTGCCTTCAGATCTGAAGGGAGGATCTGGGCTCAGACACATCAACAGAAACTCTCATAATATTTGACCTGAGGATTAACACCAGAAGGCTTTTAAAATAGCTGAGCAGAGTGGGAGGAGAGGTTAAGCTATGCTAAGTAGAAAATCTCAGGTTTCACAGTAAAATGGAGGTGATGGACCTTTCCCCCTGGTACCTGAAGGCATCACGCTGCTGACATGTTTAATGTTTAATCACTGGATAGAAAATTATATTTAAAAATCATCGAGAGAGAATTGTCAGTTCAGCTTGTTTTGTTTTTCTTCTCAGACTTTCATTTTTTTAAAGACATACAACTTTTTTCACCTGCACAGGTTTCCTCTTTAAAGGACCAGTGAAGCGTCTCGAGCCCCCGTCGTGCTCTGCTTCTCACCAGGTATGTCGCAGCTGGTCAGGCCGCCGTGAGAAAGAGAGGAAGTAACTAATTACTTTTACTTCTGTTATTGTAGTTGTGCAGCTTTGTGGTGATATACTTATTTCAAGTAATGCTTTTTATTAGTAGAGTATTGCTTGAAGTTGTGGGTTTACTTTTACTGTTGTATTTTTTGAAGCAGTGCCGTTGTTGTCCATTTTCAATACACATCATGTTCTGTAGTTTTCAGTGGCTCCATTTAAAACAGTTTTAACTTAGTTCTCCTTACTGTAAACAAAATCAATGATTTAGTCCCGAAAAAAAACAAGACCATCCTCCCAAGAAAAATGACAGAATCAGCCGTTTCACCAAATATTCCAAAACAACACGTTTATGTCAAAGTAGTCAACATAATTATGTTATGTAACCGTTTCAACAAAGGTCCCTGAACCATAAGAGAGTGCTTATTTTAAGCTAAGCCATTATCTCTGCCTTAACCTAAACCAACCTCAACCATAGCAGTGCCAGATAAGAAGACTGTTTATATATATATATATATATATGCAGAGGAAATTCAACATGCTTTAATTGAATTTAAAATTTAAAAAAGAAATGATTTAAATGATCTGACAAAATGAAATAAAATATATATAATGAACTAAAAATAGAAATGAATAAGGACAGACATACACTTTGAATGCAGTTACAGTGCAGTAAGAAGTTAATAAAATACATAAAAGTGGAGAATAATTTACAATTTAATAACAAGCTGAGCAATAACTCTCATTCTCTCCTTTTTGTTGCCAGATAAACTCATTTCTGTCTTTTCTTTATTTGGTTGAAGGACATTTAATTGCATGTATGTCCAAGGGCCATAATCACATGGTGAACGTACACATGAGTGTCGTCTGCATAGATGTTGATTTGACCTGGAGGGTCTGCAGAGCAATGACCAACGATGTATTTTCTCATTTAACTAGAAAGACTTAAGATAAAAAAAAAAAATGTTACATCAAGATCTATCAACATTTGAGACAAAAGGTGAAAGAAAGTTTAGTTGGTGTTGATGAACTGATTACAGTGTTTAACTGGTAGCCATGACGCCCCAAACAATCGTTTTTTTTAAAGAGCAGAAAAAGCTGTGGGATGGCTGCTGATTGATCTGCAGTCACAGATAAGGTGGATTACAGTTGTGGCACTTCCTCCCGAGTCAACCGGACCAAATAGACTGTCTGTATAAACCACAAAATGAAACAATGCTTATCTGAATGAGGGTCCGTTGAAAACCTGCATGGGATTGTTTGTCTCTGGTGCTCAGCAGTCAGGGTGAGGAGCTTAAGCTCTGCAGAAGACATAAGGGCTTAGCTTAAAGGGATAGTCCAGATTTTTTGAAGATAATTTAAGCTTTGTTTATTCAGGAAATCTCACTGAGAACAAATTATGTATACACTGGATCACAACAAGGCAACTGTTCGAACAAAACAACCATTAAGATGTTGACGTGTTGACGTCAGCCCAACGGTTTCTGAGAATCCCAGTCAATTTTTCAATTCAATTTAATTTAATTTAATTTATAACACAAGTTATCTCACTTTCCATACAGAGCAGAAACAGGTGAAAACACCTGTGTGGTTTACGTGGCAGAGACAAGTGGCAGGTAGTGCAGCAGTCAGAAACAAAGGCCGGACATTTAAGAACTGCCTGACAAATAGATTTAAAGTGTAAGTAGATCAGACTTTATTTAATAGATATGAATGTGTCGTTTTTTTATTAGTATTTTACCATAATCTTTGTTAAACACAGTTAAGTAAACAAATTAGGTAACTCAAAATTGTATTTAAATACAGTGCTTAAGTAAATGTACTTAATTACTTCCCACCACTGATTATTGACCACAGTTTGACAAAAACGTTCTAGTACAAGATGGACTTACCGTAAAGAGCTTTCAGCCACATCTTTTGGCTTTCATCATTACATGGTTCAGTTGTTATTTCATGTGTGATATTCTATAATTAGTACATTAGTTCACTCCATCCACTCAAAGCCAGGAGATGTGGCTGAAAGCTCCAGAAATTTACAGTAAGCTGGCCTTGTTCAAGAACTTTTGTCTAACTATTTGGAAGGATTTTACAACTCATAGCAGCAATTCTTTTATCTTTTGTAATCAGTCTTTTAAATTGATTCTTTGATTGACTTCTAAAGGTGAAGAGCAGAAACCAGAGACTGAAAAATAAAAAAATGGTCTTTGTCCTCCGGTAGGTTGGTAGGTGGTCTACCGTTGACTTCAGTCTTAGTAGGGTTTCCCCTCCACGTGACCTCTGCTGGTGCCTTTGACCCCGCCGTGACATCCCAGGGGTCACCAGGGGAAGGAAACAGATGTCACAGGCTTTTTTTTTTATATGAGGATCTTCATGTACCGAGTCCCTCAGCTCCCGTTTAACATCGGCTGTTTGTTTTCAGAAGCTTCTCTGCTTCCGAGCCGTTAAGACGTCAGCTCAGGAAAACTGGTGTGTTTGTTAAAGAAGCACAAAGGATAGAAACCAACGCCACACCAACACCAATGGCATCTCAAAATGTATCTACTCTATCTCTATGAATATGGAGAAAAAAACATTTACGACTCCAGAGTCCGAGTACGTTTATTTAAATACTGAGAGGCAAAATTTGAGCTCCAACAGGGATCAAAACACCTTCATGTCTGAGGATTGTTGCTTTCACCCAGGATTTAACTTCTTGCTGCTATGATTGATGCAAAAAGCAACAAGTTAAAAGAGCTGAATGATGATGCAAATCAATGTGTCATTACCAATCTGCATTTGGGCTTCCAAATGTTGAATTTGTACTTTGAAGAACCGAAACTTGACTTAAACGTCGCCTATATTATGCTAAAAATCAAACTTTCTGAGCAGCCATGTTTATCTGACATTATGTCACAAACTCTAAGGTCGATACTGAAGTCACATTGTCTTCTTTAAGTTTTCAGGGTGAAAATCAACCAACGAGGAGTCTTCATGAAGCCGAGAAAATAGGAACGAGTTAAAGAGAAACAAGAGTTTCAGGTAAGATTTGACACACACAAAGGCAGAGCTCTTATCTCGTAATGCATTCCCATGGACGGAGAACAGAGCGGTTAGATTCACATCTCGTCTACGGTAGTTGACTTCTTGTTAGGTGGGGCGGTTACTTTACTACTTTACTACTTTGCCTCGACCTTTCGGGAACGAGCGATGCTGTTGCAGGAAGGTTACGAGGCCGTGAGCAAACTTTATATAAAGGCAGTAAAGGTCCTGATCGCTACATGACCCACAGTCCAACAACAGGTTTATCTGTGCAGCACAATTTCATTGACGTGCAAGTCATTTTGTATTGCATACAAGTGATTTACCTGGAGGTGAAAGTTATATTTGATTACTTTCACTTAAAGAGCAAGTTTCAGGTTGAAGACCTCGGTGAATCAGTGTGTTGGAAAATGATGGACAAACTAGATTGACAAAAGAAATATATACAGATATTGTGTACTCGTTTTTATTTTGTTTTGCTAGTTTTGACACTGAAGAGGCTGTAAATGTGTATTCATACTCATATGACGGACCACAAACTTATATTTATGAATCTGTAGGTAGAACAGACAAGGATTAGAGAATATAATGAAATGACAACACAAAATGAGTTGGTTTGAGGAGGAGTTGGTGGAGACCCAGACAGATTATCAGCTAATGATACGTAGCTGTGTACACCTTGTAAAGTTTGCTATCACGTATCCGTAACAAACGTAACAAAACTAGCATTGGTTCACTACATTTAACGGTACTCTAACGTTACGGGAGCGAGAGCGATCCATTAACATTTGAATTTTTTCTACAATTGCAATAAAAGTGCATCAAGGTAATAAATTATAGAGTGTTCAGCTTTTAAATCTTTGCTTTTAAATCATATACTTGATCTATATATACGTAGTAGAAGTACATTGGAGGCAATATTAAAGCTGAATCTGATGATGCCAAAGAAATTCACAACTCTTCAAAAGTTTTGGTCAGCTGTGAGAAATCCTGTCATGTTGTGTAAATAAGTAACTGAATGGAGTTAATTACATGATAGTCACTTTTCTTGCTCTCTTAGCTGCAGTGACATCTGTGTAATTCATCTCGGATGCAACGTCCTTTCCAGTTGATCGAATATCGAGCCCACGCAGTCTGTCCTGAGACATTGATGCGTGCAAATAGTTCTTGATTTCTTTGAAAAGCTGTTCTCTCCTGATGCCACAGTGATCCGGATGAATTCAGAGCACAGTCTGACAGTTGGGGAAATGTTTGTCGAATGCTTTTGTAGAAATGGAGAGTGCTGGAGATGTTTCTTTTGGAATCTGTGAGTCAGCTCTTGGACCGGGTCCTGTTTAAAGTACTGACTGTATGATGGCACAGTAAATCTCAGGTGATCAGTGTTGTATTTTAACCACACTTTGAAACTTCTCCTGCTCTGCTTGGCCATTAATGTATTGTCACCTTGTTCTGAAGTCTGGAAAAACAATAAAAATTCCTCATCTGCAGTAAAGCGGTACAGTGGCACCAATTAGAAGAAATAAAACAGATTAATGTGACAGTGAATGTACTGTACGTGACTGTATCTACAACATTAACATCATGTCTGCTGATAGAAAACGGCATTTAATCAACTATTAACAAGAACATCCGAAAGATGAAGTGCCTTTATGGCTTTACAGGGTTTGATACTCTATTAATTTCAATCAATAAATGACTCCTGCTACTTGTAACCAAAATCTAAAAAATAATCAATAAAATGAACCAATTTATACAAAGAACCACAATAAAATTGATTAAAACCGATTTAATACTTTAATTACAATAAATGACCAGATCATCCAAGGGCAAACAGCATTAACATGTTTTATGTTTGAAAGGTCAAAAGTTTTGACTGAATTCACTTTAAATCTAAAGATAAATGTCATGACTTAACATGCACGCACCAACAATATTTTTAAGTCATACCAGCTTCACAAAACTTTTCATGGAGCTGCATTTTTCTTTTTCTCAATCCATTAATCTCAGCTGCTCTCGCATGATCCATTTTCAACCTGTCTGCAGTTGATCATTTTCGCCCACGTTACGTCTTCGTGAGTACATTTTGAAACCTGTTTACAACCAGCGTCTGGGTGAACCTGACTCTCGGAGGCTCTGCAGGGTGGAGTGCGGCAGTAAAAACCTTTCGTCCGACATTAAAAGAGGCGACTGATCAACAGCAGATGAGGACGAGGACGCTCTGATCCAACGTTGCATGTCACCGGTTTTAAAAAGGCGAGCGAAGCCCAGAAATACGGCGCCGTTGATCTCATAAATCAGCAGGACAGTAACTAAACACTGGACCTGGGGGGTTGAATGTCTAATGTATGTACTGTAACTAGGAATCAAACATACAACAAGAGTCGCTAACTGCTGTTGAAGAGAATTACCGTCCCAACAGAGAACCATAAATCTCTTTGTAGTTTCGGTGCAGTAGACCAACTCAAATGTCTGACGGTTTTCTGAGGCTAAACAATAACTTGTGTTGCGTTTAGGCAGTGCTGTAGTACTCTAGTCCGATCTCGAGACGTCTTTTCTGTTGTCTTGGACCCGTTGGTACTCATACTTGGACTTATCTTGGACTTGGCCATTGGTTTCGCCAAATATTCTAGTTGGTCTCGACCAACTCCAGCAATACATGTTTTTTCCCTTCAAAACAGTGACTTCTTTGTTGCTTAACAGTTGCCCGTTGTTTGTTACATTTTCCATTGGCAGTCCAGGAGAAGCTAGGAACCTTAATTTATTTTCATAATTTATTTATTATTAAAGTGCAATGGAGAGTGGAGGTGGCCTGGCACATCTCCGTGTTGGGATCTTCGTCACTCAGGGTAAACCGGCTATCGCCCAGACCTCAAGAGCAAAAATATATTGGTTAAAAAGAACCAAGAGACCGTCTGATCATCACAAATATAGTACGACACCCTTCTCGAGGTGGGTGTTACATGCTGTTTAGTTGCGTATGATATCAAGTTAAGCAGATAAACAGTATTACCATCATTATCATCTTAAAATAGAAGATATACCGTTTCTCTAGCGTTACAAAAATTATAAGAAGTTTCTGTTTTTCTGTCTCTCTTATTTGGACTCCAACCTCTTTGGAACTTGATTCAGTGTTGACTAGTCCTGGTCTTGGACTTGACAAAGGTGCACTGTGTTTAGATAATGTTGGACTACCATCAACATGAGGCTACAACTTGGAAAGAAACATCTGCGTGTTACAAATTTGGGATTTCTGTTGTAGTTTTTACTCAATACTCGGAGAGCACAAGACGTTTCTGCATTGATGTTTGAGGTGACTACTGTTCATTCGGTGTTACAATTGACTTATCTGGCAATGTTTAGGAAAGTTAAAAATAAACCATGGATCCGCCCCATGATTTGGATCTTCCTTGGGACGCTACACCCTTCCAAGTTTTTCCGTGATCATGCAGACACTCGGCTTGGTGGAGGTAATAAATCGTCTGAATACCAAATTCTTAAACTGAGAGAAGCTACAATAACCAGTGATATCTCACCACATTTCAATCATCAACCCTCCACCAAGAAATAATCGACTTTTCGTCTTTCTAAGATCAGTGTTTACACCATGACTGACTTCAACGTAACGTTCACGTAACAGGCGTAGCCTGATATAATGTGCTGGGTTAGCCTTTTTTGGTGGCACAAGTAAATCTTAAAATTGCAAAGTCTGAAATAAGTTTAATGAAGTTTTGTCCTACTGTATCATATATCAAAATAAAGGTTTTTATCAGTTACAAAGAGCCTGAGTTGAGCACAACAGATTTTACGTACATAGAGAAATTTAATTTTGTCAATCAGAAAACAGACGTATTCTTAAAACAGTTTATTCAGGCAACTACATGTCAATGCCAATGGCATGTAACCTGCTGTACAGTGACAGCTTCAGTTGTAAAATATAAAAAATCATCTTGCTTTGCCAATCATTCATTGTGTTGTAAAGATTGACTTAAAATTGGGCTGATGGACTGGCTTATTTACCACTGAGAGAGCACCTAGACAAGATCCTGATTCCAGGACCTCGGGCGTTCGGGAAGTGGGTGAGCCGACTTTGTGTCTTCTCTGAGTTTGGCTTGATGAGACCTGTTGTTGCTTGTTCCCCTTCAGAGCTAATGCTTTATTTCATTTGTGTGTTCAATTAATTTAATGGGTGGCACACATCCCTACGTATCTTATACAGAGTCAGCTGTGGACTCAAACGTCCACGAACACCTTTACGGTTGTTTTAGGTCTTTGAATCAGAGTATTACAATCACAGTAACATATTCAAATGATTGTTGGGGAACTACAGATAGTTAAAACTTTAGAAACAAAATCCAGCACTTCAGACTGAGTCAGTAATTAGTCAGTATTATCCCAGATTATTGCAGTGGAAAACAGTGATTCGTCAGGAATGTTAATGTCTCGTGTAAAAGTCATCTTGCTGAGCTCTAATAAAACGTTTTTTTGTGATGATGAGTTCATCACAATGTTAAAACCCTTCAGATTTGAAGTCAGACTCATCTGCAGATTTGCTTCTTTATTTGTCAAACACATTGAAGTTCTTGTAAAGAGACGTGCACTGGAGAAATGTGGACGGACCACCCACCCTGCCGGTGCTGAAACAGGGTCCACAGAGTGCAGTTACTCTGTTTCCACAGGTCACTCACGTCCGACTTGTTAAATTCGTGTGTGAGCTCAGACTACAGCAGTTTGACGAGAAGATGTGAGCTGCACGGGACAGATACAAGTTAAAATTCAAAGCTTGAATCAAACGAGCATCTTCTCGCATGTTCTAATCAGCAATTTGAGTTACAGCGGGTTGGTTAAATCCCAAAAACTGTGACTTGAGCACTGGGTCATAAATCTCCTCTGAGATGAGTTAACTGCAGCTCAGGGACGAGGTGGTGTTTTGGACGAGGGGGGCTGGCGTGTGAAAACAGCCAAGATAATCACGCTATAGCTCATGGAAAATATCCAACCACGCAAAAAGAAACAGTCCCACCGAGGATTTCCTGACATTCTTGGACACGTGACGTGTGAGCCTGAACTCACGAGAGAAGATTTTTCTTGCAGCTAAAATTCTGATTTTGTTACATGATGATGTTTTCTGATGTGTGAATTTTAAAAAGCTGAACATATTTCTACAATCCCTGCAAAAATATGACAAATGTTTGAATTTTTAATAGTTAGAGGGGCTTCGTTGACGAGATAATCAAGTAGATCTCGTAAAATGTAGGACGTAGGTTTGGTTTCAGAGGTCGGGAGTACATTTATAACATTTAATGTACTGTCATTGGTAGTTTAACAATATAAACGTTATGAAAACACACTTACCTACTGTAGGGATCACGAGGGGCGGAAGTAACTAATTACATTTACTGTAATATTTACTCTAATGTTTCGTTAACAGAGTTGAGTTTTTTGTGTACTTGTTCTTTGACTATTTTAATAAAATATGGTAATAATGCTCTAACTTAAGTTCATTTTACTACAAGTATTTACTTCATTTTCTATATTTCAAGTCACATCTGTTACAGAGTAAAACAAAAGTCAGATGAAGGAAAAGTTCAGCTCGTTCCACGTGACATTAAATATATTTTATTGTAAATATTGTAAATTTAACAGCAGTATCATATATCATCAATAACATTTTTCTCGTTCCTGTTTTTAAGAATGTAACTTTTATTAATTCAAGTTAAATTTAACTGACCTACGTTTTTCTTTTATTGAAGTACATTTTTGCATCAGTAATTTTACTTTTACTTGAATATAATACTCGAGTACTAGTACATCCCCGGAACACTGTACACGTCTTGTACACGAAACAATTCCTAAAAAAAATGGATGAAACGTACAAACAAGAAAAGAAATGCAAACTACACATTCAGTGAAGAAAAGGTTTTTTGTTGTTTGGTTTTTTGCATCTGGATTTGACATCAAAATAATGACGAACGATCACGGGATACGTGTACCAGATTACTTTTTCATGCTGCTCACAAATGTCAGTGAGTTATAACTTTACATTGATACCTGATCCTCACCTGGGTGTAATCAGAGCAGACATGACTAGTGGAAAACGATATAACAATAAATATCTTTAGTCTTTGGACTGTTGGTCGCACAAAAGAAGTCATTTCAAGATGCCACTTTGGGCTCTTGGTAATGGTGACCAGCTTTACAGACGTTTATAGACTAAACAATTAAAGGGTTAACCTAAAAAACATAAATTAGTAAGAAAGTGATCATTTGTTGGAGCCACATTTTCAGCTATAACATGAACATTTTGATTTTCTGCACTGTGTTCTGAAGAACGCTGCTCATGTGTAATCGGCCTAAATCTGCGAGTCTAGTGACTAGACCAGATGGAGATGGAGAGGCTGTAAAAACAAAGATGGCTGCCAAACTCGCCTCGAGCGCGTTGCATCAGCGGTTGTGGTCCTCCGGGTGTGCTTGGTCCATATCCAGAGGTGAGGAGGTCAGGGCAGGGGTCGGAGACGACAGTGACAGATCTGAAGGAGTGGGACTTGTCAGCCTTGTGTTTTGTCTGCGGTCCTCTTCGTGTACATTCACGGCGGACCGGCGGGTCTTAGTTTGACGTCGGAGGGCGGGGGTGCAGTTACAGGCCTCGGAGAGCGGCGGTACGTTGTGAGGTCGACATCAAAGACGGCCAATCGCTGGCTGGGCTGCTTCACTATACACAACAGGCAGAAGTAATAACACACATGGGTGGAGCTGGCTTCATGACATCATGGTGGAATAATGGAGATGTGGGTCTTTTTCTTCGTCTCTGCTGCAAAAACAACAGAGAGGCTCCTGAAGAGGAGAGCAGACTGAAGGCTGAGTTTCTCAGAGGCAGAAATCTCAAATCTTTAAACATGCAAGCAGTCAGAAAGACTCAATGTGACGACAAACAAGCAACATTGTGTAACTTTTCTACAGAGTTTAAATCCTGTTGATCTACAGTGACCTGTGATCAGGTGAATAGTGTCTCTGTCATTCGTACGTCTGTTCTCACACTATGTAACTTTGGGCTCCGGGTCGGGAGAAGTACGTAACGCTTTACGGCACTAACACCGAAACCCCACCGGGCCCGTCCGCGGCGTGTTGCGTGAGCGTCGCGTATTTGGTCCGTCCTGCACGCGTCTCAGAAGCGAGCGTTTAGCCCGCCAGACTTTGTTTACTTGCTCAGATTTGGCCATTTTCCCGGTGTATGTTCTTCCAAACATGCTTCTACATGTGTAAATATGCTATGTAGTTAATTAGTTTCGTTTTTACGACCGGCAGTTTGCGCGGGGTATTTTATTTTGAAAATCCACCGGATTTTCTTTGCTTTTTCTGTGTCTGGCTTCCGCCCGCTTGAGGTGCTCTGTGTAGATTGACGTGTGCTGCTCGCGTCAAGCGTCAAAAATAGAACAGACGCGTAATTCAGGCGTAGCCGAGCGTCGAGACGCTTCTCGGATGCGTCCGTTACGGACCACGGCGGAGCCGGTGGGGTTTGATACATTGACTAGAATGGCTGCGTATTACTCGCGATGACGCGATGCTCATGCAACGTGGCGCGGATGCGCGTTTTGGTCGCTGGCTCAGCTCCCTCTTTACCACAGCGGTCCGGTACAACGTCCTCATTACTGAAGCTGCACCATGGGGGGAAAAAAAGTCCATCTCATGCTCCATTTTACCATCACTCGTGAACAATCCTGAGATGCTTAAAGTTTGAACCCAGCGAGTCGCATTGTGTCTGAAATGGTCGCAAGGTTGACGTTGGCGGTGTCGTTGCCTCAAATACCAAATACCAACCATCTTTCTCCAGAATGTCGAACCTCACCTTGAACAGTACAGCCAAAACTGCCATGCCCGGAGGTATGAGCGCTTTGTTTCCTTGGTAAACCCGGACCCGCAGTGTTGGGCATTGTTCAGGACTAAAGCAACATACTTTATTATACTCCCAAAATATTAAGCTGTAGGCTTCATAAACATGTTGACTTATGAAATAATCTTACTGAAGTTGTGTAACTATCAACCAAGTTGCAGCGAGCACCCTCAGGCTAACAGGCTCCGAGTCGACCGTCCAACTTTGGCAGTCCTGGGCGAATCAGACGAGTCCCGAAGGCCTGCAGAGCGGTCTCTTTGATACTCTTTGACGACGTACTGGCTGCAATTCAGCATGTACAGGAAATGTCAAGGGCAGCGAGCATGCACGAGAGCTGTTATCAGCAGCAGCCAACACGAGTGTTTGTAGTGCGAACGGTTCCCTGAGGGGGGAAAACATGATTCAGTCACAACCTGCAGCGCTTAACGTTAAAGCTAAACTTTGTCACAGTACTGAGTGAGTTTTAATACAGTTTATGGCTGCAAGGCTTTAATTTTTTCATTGGCAGTTAGTTTGGTAGCATATTAAAGCTAAGTAGGCAGGAGTACGAGAATGTGATTGTTTCCTGGAGGCGTACCACGGTTGGACTCGGAAAAAGATTCATTTGTTCATTTTTTTTGCCAGCACTGTAAAACTGTTGGACTGAGCAAACATACTGATGCTTTAACTGAACATCTAAACCACATTTCAGGGTAAACTTCTGTACAATAGATTATCAAAATTATGTTTACTACTAATTTGTTTTTCTACGTGTTTTACAGGAAATATAATTGCTGTTGAGTTTTTGTCTTTGCACAAAGTATTTTTGTACAGTCCCTCAGGAAAGTCCCTCTGTCCTGACAATAAATTTAATTTACTGAATATGTGGAAAAGATGAGTTTCAACACAGCTCTGATATTTCTATTACATTTTATCAGCAGGTCTACACTGTACTCTTTAATATTATTCACAGAGACCCAACAATACCCACCATATTTGATGTAAAAAAAAACATAAAGATCTGAACTCTTTTAGAGACGATCACAATGAACAGAAGTTCAAGCCACAGCAGCTCTTTGAAGGAAAGAGAGGAAGGGGAAGAAAAGTATATAAATACACACAGATTCAGTGTTTAAAGTGTCTGATGTGAAAAATATTAAAGGCCGTATAAACAGACAGCAGGGGTGAAACTGCAACGGCATAATGGATACCTTTTCTTTACTGACCCGAATCAAGAAGATGGCTTGCAGAGTGATGCCACCTAGTGCCAACATACATAATTGCATGTAAAAGTGAGGCATCCATCTTTGAAATACAGTGAAAAGGTTTGTGCTCTCGACACTAGGCAAACAAATGGTGTCAGGTGTGTGTACGTTAACTTAGGTAACTCCCTTATTCCCTAACCTCTTGCCGTCTTACCCTGTACCTACAGTTGCAATCAAAATGATTCAACCCTTCATTGAAAGAATGGGCAGAGATTCCTCAGGAACGCCACCAGAAGCTTGCAGCAGGTCATAACAGCAAAAGGGTGCTATGCTAAAGTACTAAAGACGCCTGTCATGAAGGGATTGAATCATTTTGAGACTGCAGTCGTCATTAAAAGTGACGTTTTGTGTTGGATTTGGAGAAACCACTTGAAATAATAGTTGTGTTGAGCTATTTAAGTTTTTCAATGGGGGCTGAATAATTTTCAATGCAACTGTACATATTTGACCTTGTACAGGTTTCCAGTGAGTATTTTATGTTCACACTGTAATTTACGGGCCATAATCTTAAAGCGTTACTGAATTTTCTTTCCAAAGTTTAAAATAAATGAAAATGGACGAGCATTTAACCATGACCGTCTTTCATCACGGTGGCCATTTCTCTTGCAGACACATAACTTAACGTGATAATAATTTCACACTCTTGCAAAAGCACCTGCAGGAGGAGCGAGCAAACATCTTGTGAGGCCTGAGCGCCATCTTTCTTCACATTCAGCCGAAATGATCCAACTGGGAGTTTTAATGGACGCAGTAAAAATAGTTGAAAAGGGGGAAAGAAAAAAAAAAGTTCCTTCAGCAGTGGTCTGTGCTGCTCCCGGCCGGATCGTCCACAGCTGAAAACACTGACTGTGTTTATGTTTAGAGGGAAAGTTTAACATCTATCATCTGTTTGAGACACTTTGAGCCCGTCAGTGGGATTATGGACCAAAGATAGACCAGGAGAGCTTCTAATTTTACAATTGATGCATGTTTTGTTCACAGAGAAGTAATACTTTACACAGAAGCTGTAATGGACTCATGAGATGGACGCCTGTGAGCCACACTTTGCTCTTTTAAAGTCTTTATTTTAAGAAATTTCTGGTCACAGCAGTATCAGTTCTGTTCAATGGAAATGACACTATCAGAGGAGTCAGAGTCATCTGCACTGGATTCAGCTTTAACATGCAAATTCGACAGTGGTGACCTTTGATGGAACAGAGGTCAATACCCAGACAGCAGATCAACATTAAATCAACATTGATTCAATGTTATCTAGCCTTGAATATCCAACCTCAACCAAAACGATGATTCTGATGAAATTTCAACATTGAATCAATGTTGTCATGCTATCTGGGTAGAGTCCAAAATGAAGGAAACCATTGTATCTTATCAGCTGTGTTGCACTCATAGCCCCTTTAACAGAAGTGGATGGTGCTGCAGGGTCATCAGGGGGCGACTCCACTGGTCGTGTCTAGATGGTAACCCTAGATTTGCAAAACTCTTGTGAGATTTGAACACATTGTTTCCGCTTCAAAATATTCTTGTCTTGCTGAGATTTGAAGCACATCTGCAGTCGGAGACAAAGAACAACACAATGGGCACACTTGACAAAGCCTTTAGGAAGTCAAGCGATATGATATACATAGCAACAACAAAGTCCATACAGGGAGGTGGTTGTGACAGATTAATGGATCCATAACAGGACTTATATCCTAAAGAATGGGCTTCATATGAAAACAAACCAAGGGTTGATATTGGCTTGGTATTTTTAGACTTATTATGTCCAGTTTTCCAGTTTTGGTTTCTTATGGGACAAGAACAGCAGCATTCTAGCTGAAAGCCGTGAAGGCAAACTTCTCTCAGATCCAGAAACAACAGGTTACCAATCTCAGGAGAGTTTCACAAATCTGGGGTTATCAACTTGACGCAACTTTGGAAAAAGAAGTCAGATTGTATGGAAGTCTATGAGAAAATCGCCCTTCTTCTCACTTGATTTATGACCTTTCCTTGTGAGTTTAAGGTCTCGGTCTAGTTTCAAGTCTTCTTCCATACAGCATGATGTTCATTTAGTTAATTATCTCACTTCTGGCCCCAACTGGCTCAAATGGTAGTCCACAAACAAGTGGGTGACGTCACGGTGGCTTTGTCCACTGCTCTTATAGAGTCTATAGAAGGGTTTGACAGTACAACATAGACTTTGATATCACCACTGGGGGGCAACTCCTAATTGAAGCTATACGTTAAAATAATCCATGTTTTTTATACAACATACACATTTCCACCAAATCTGACTTGACATGTTCAGAAACTTTGTGTTCACAGTCCTGCAGGTTTGTCCACACAATGTGAGTTAGTGATCCTCAGGGGAGTCAGTTAAGAGGGATAAATTCTGCCGACTGTTTTCATCTGATGCCTCAGCTTCTCCGTCGGTTGACTACGTGACGGCGGCCTGTGAGGGAAAATTCTGGGCTCGTACTCGGCCAGAACCAGACCGCACAGTCCAGTCATCTACACAAATATCCTCGCCTCGAACCACATGGCAATACCTCCCACTGTATGTTTTCCTTGGCCGCGCAGCACATCGAGGGTGCAATACATTGCACGTTCCCTCTGGTGCTATTTAACATATTGACTCCAAAGCTCACAAATGCGGTAACCGAGTGGAATTTTCCGGATCCAAAACCGGACGGCCGAACAGACACTGACCTCAACAGACCTGAAGAGGTTTTTATTCCAGCTCACATTCATTGTTTCTGTCCAGTTTGTGGTTTGTGAGCTGGTCCTAGTGTAATACTGGAGGCATTGATACTCTAAGATGTGATTTAGTGATTATCAGAATGGAAATGTGCCAACAACGGTAATATAAAAAACTATGGACTAACTGTGTCAACCATGACGGTGTGCAGGTAAAGGTTGGTATCTTCCAAAACTGCCCGACATTCCCATTCCCTGTATTAAATTCCATAGATAGACCTGTTGTGATTAAAAGCACTTTCAGCGCTAACTAGCATGTTAGTGAATAGCTCGTTAGCTGTGGTAGCTTAGGAGCTTTGTGGAGCTGAGGCGGGCTGAATGACACTTAGTTGCTCAAACAACCCTCAGTACAGTTGTCATGAACGGGGAAATTAGCTATAGAGACCAAAACTGTTTTTTGTACCAGGCTGTAAACATGTTTATTTCTGCTGTGAAGTTGGACATTTGAACATGGGGACTTATGGAGACTGACTCACTTCTGGAGCCAGCCTCAAGTGGACGTTAGAGGAACTGCAGTTTTTGGACACATAGGTTTGATTGCCGCTTGTGGGCATCACATGACGTTCATCTTTGGTTCTTTTTATGTGAATTTCATATGTTGCTTGTCATAAGTTGTCCTTTCTGTCGGACTCTTTTTTATTTCAGGCCAAAGCGTCAGCGACTCATCACGTGTGACTCAGGTGAAAACTATGCCGGTGCAGCTGATGTCAACCTCCATTTATATTTAGTTTTTCTGTACTGCACATATGGTCATGGCGGCTTAGTATGGCGAGGCTGACGGCTTTACAGAAGCTTTACTCTCTCTGCAGAAAATGACTTGCAGGCTTTTGGAACATTAAGACTAGATTTGGAAGTCTGACACAGCAGCTGGTCGTCGTAACGAGCCGCCTCACCCGCCGATCACTTCTCAGGGTTTCAGACTTAAAGGGATTTCTCTCCCAGATTCCCATTTGGAAGGCAGACAGAAGCATCATGCTGCTGAATGCACAATGAGAGATGAAATCTAAGACTCTGAGTGTGATCTGTTTCACTTGAGAATATTCCTCACGTGCTTCCCTGCCTCCTCTTTTCCTCATTCCCTTTCCTAAGTGCTGTTTTAAAACAGTAGGAGAATGATTAAAACAGCTTTAGGATCTCCTTTAAGGAGGATTTGTCAAAGGAAACATGCCAAAACAAAATGTGTGTCTCCTTTAGGAATAACAAATGTTTCCTTTGTCATAAAAGAAACTTAAAGTCCTCATGAAGTTAAAACTGATGTCAGCTTTGATTGTTTCTGTCCCATCTGTCCAACACTGACACAAAGTCATGTTTTCAGTATTTTCTGGTATTCTTCATGGTATTTTAGACTTTGTCATTTCCTGATAAACCGGTTGAGTCTTTTTTAAGTCCTTTCCTAACCACTTTTCCTTGTCCTCGTGACGTCTTTCATCAAGGTCAAGGAAAGATGTGAAGGAGAGGTCATAAGGAGTTAGGAGAAGACGACTGCTCTTACACTAGACTACGTCGTCATGCGACGGTGAATGTTATTGACGTGATCTGTGGTAAGACTACAAAGTCCAGAAGATGGACTACAAAACGCTCACCTGAGATACTTCCTAGATACTCCCTGTGCGTTCTTACCGTGTTTTTAATGCAGGAAATATAAACGTGGACAACCCGGTGAAAAATCTGACTTCATCATCAACGTCAGAATTAAAATAATAAATGAATATCACGTCAATAACATTCACCGTCACATCATGACGTAGTCTAGTGTAAGTGCAGTCGTCTTCTCCTAACTCCTTATCATCTCTGCTTCACATCTTTCCTTGACCTTGTGACGTTTTCCATCGAGGTCATGGAAAAGTGGTTAGGAAAGGACTTAGGAGCTACAAGCCTTATGTAATCTTCAGTGATCTTCTCACTGCAGTCAAACTGTGTTACCGTACTCTGGCCTGTAGATGGCGCCACAGGTCTGCTGCTCAGCCTGTTCACTCTCTGAATGAGATGACGGTACTCTGCTGTTTATAGGAACACATAAATTATTATTATTATTATTATTATTATTATTAATAGTCACATTTCGCTCTGTCAAAAAAGAGACAGAGACCGTCACACTTAAACAAAGGTTCAATAAAAATAAATGAATAATAAAATCTGCTTAATTTACCAGCAACATGAACACATGGAAGGATTTTGACTCCAACAACTAACAGAAATGTAAACATGTAACCAAACATGTAACTATCATGTTCATATAACAGGTAGAAAAACTGGTGTGTATTTAAATATGTATGCAATGAACAGCATACTTCTATATCTATATCAAACATATCAAATGTTTCTGTTACTGCAAACAAAAAAATATACAAAGAAATAAATTATTAATGTAATAGATTACTTTTTATCAGGGGTCTTCAACCAGGGGTCCGTGACCCCAAGGGGGGTCCGCAGAGGTACTGCAGGGGGTCCGCCAAATTTTTGTCAAAATAATCGACAATTTCACCAAAAATAATTTGTGAGAATTAAAAAAATAACAACTGCTAGCATTAATATGCAATAAAAAGCTACTGTTGACAAAATAAATGATTCCATTATGTACGAACACATGCAGGATAATAATCCAGTATATAAACGTTAATAAGGTGAAACAAAAGGTGAATAAAGTAAATGTAAGGTTGAAGACTCCTGCTTTATATACATTATGTACAGTGTATACATAAATACCGTATAAATGCGGTTAAATACAGTGTTGATTTGGCATTTCAAACAGCATATATATTATTATTGTTATTATGCACATGTAAATAAATGTTTCCCACCCATAACCAAGACGTGTAATTGCTTGATTGCAACCCCCTCACCTCACTCTCTCTTTCTTAGCATGAAGGAGAAGCTACAGTCCTTATCTAATATGTGAAAACACCACAGGGTCATCATGGGACACTGTGTGTGTGTGTGTGTGTGTGTGTGTGTGTGTGTGTGTGTGTGTGCTGAATGTTTTCCAGCAGCAGCAGATAAACAGACTGTTTGTTGTGGCTCAGCGAGCCGCCGCTCATCTGGAAATCCACTTTTTTTTTCTTCTTCTTCGCTCACATTTTAGCGTCTCTTCAGCAAACAGCTTCAGTCCAAACACGCTAACGAAACACTGAAGAATGTTAATGCAGGTCTGCTCGGTGTATGATGCGGCCCTGCAGATGACTAAACCGTGTCTTTAGCGTGCTATGTGCACCTCCTCCTCCTCCACACTGTGCATCATCTGTCGACTGCTGCATTTATAGAATCAAATCTTTGGGGACGTTGTGCATGAAGCAGCTGGTTTGCTGTCATTTTCAGGAGACATCTGGATAGATTTTTCTGTCAGTGATCCTTCGAAGATTTGAAGATTTTGAAGGTTAAATCCGAGAAGATGCTCGCTGACATGATTTATTTTCTCAGTAAAGTCCCACCATCCTCCAGCGCGAGTTTCACCGTCTGATCTGAGCTTCTCCTTAAAAAATGACCACTAGAAAACGGTGAAAACACTTCATTTCTAGGTAACAGGACAACATTTGGAGTCCCACAGCTTCATAAAACGTGTCGTCTCTCGTTCATTTTCAGATCTGCATGAAAGAAAATCACGTTTCTTCTCTTTAAGGAGGCAGACCGATGGCTCTCTTTAATATTTAACCCCGGAGGATGCAGGTTTATCTCGCACGCTCTCATTTTCTTTGTTCAGGATTTTTGATAGCTCGCTCAGTGTTTGCAGCCTCATTAACAAAGAGCCACTAATCTGCTGATAACACACGGCACAGATGTGTTTATCAGGCCGCCGTGTGCTTTACATTGAATGGATGTTAAGTGGAGGTCAGAGACACGGCAGGCGGGAACTGCTTTTAATGAGAAGGTGTTTGTATGCAGAATGAGCTCTTTAACATGTCCGAGTTATTTTAAAAAACATCAACGTTGTTGTGAGAGCGCCACCGTCAAGTCAGTTGAAGGTTTTAAGGTGACGTTTGAGTGCTGTAGGTCTCGATGTTTCTGGGACTTCACACGTTGTTCTTATTCTGGATCTTGTATCATTAAGTCATGCCGGCATTTATATCTAGAATGAATAAAACTTTCTCATGTTAGATGAAGGCCAAAACCAACAGATCACATTAATTATCAAGAGTTTACCAGTTTTTCTGAGTGTATATGGAGTGCTCCATAAATTAATGTTGATTAATCAAATAAATTGAACTTTTATTTCAAAATTTGAAGTGATTGTTTCGTACAGTGAACATTTCATAGTTGGAAAACATTTAAATTGTATTTTATATATTAGGTTTTCATATTGTTTGTGAGAGCATGGTTCAAAAATGGCTGCTATGTCTAGATATAAAGGATAATATTACTCATCTTTTACGTTATGTATTAAAAATGCTCTTGATCAAAGCGTCCATGCTCTTAATCCTGCATAACTTTAAGCCTTAATATAATTTGAACAGGTGAGTTGTATATAAATTCACCCTCAGTACAGTTGTCATGAACGGGGAAATTAGCTATAGAGGCCAAAACTGTTTTTTGTACCAGGCTGTAAACATGTTTATTTCTGCTGTGAAGTTGGACATTTGAACATGGGGACTTATGGAGACTGACTCACTGCTGGAGCCAGCCTCAAGTGGATGGCAAGGGGAACTGCAGTTTTTGGACACTTAATTTCACAGCCACAGAGGTTGACACATGAGCATATCATGACAGTTTAAGTGTTTTACGCTCTTCTAGCTCCTTTTTTGGTCTCCACCACCTCCTGGAGGATATATCTGAATCTTTAGCTGCTAAGTGCTTCACAGTGTTCACCAGCTCGTTTTTTTAGAGCTTATTCTCTGAAAACCGCTCACCGAAATGACGCTACAAGAGCCATGAGAGTGAAGTATTTACTGAAATAACTGATGTCCGTCTTTGTTTACCTCATACCTCAACTTAAGCACAATACTAAGTTTGCCTTTAAGGCTGCTAATAAAAAATGTTAATTTTGAGATTTGGATGCCAAAACATGGGAAGAAGAAGAAAGCGGTGCGATCCGATCGCTGTGAAACAGCCTGATCTGCGTATGTATTTGCAGTAAGTGAGCTCCTACATGCTAACACATCGGTGTGGTCCTTTGCCACTATGTTGAGTTTGTGCCTCTCTCTGGAGAAAAGACACAACAAAAATAATCTTTAGACATAATCCTTTAAAAACTGTGGACTAAGAGCGAGCAAAACATCCACAATTTTTCCTTGAAATGATTGAAAACCATAAATAAAAGGCTGAAAACAGAGTTGGACTCTTTCTGCGGACCAAATATTTGTACACCTTGTGTAGTGGGAAAGCTTTAATAATCTCCAATAAAACATTTCGGGGGAGCGTTTTTTTTTTTTTTGGTGATGGGTGGCCCGCCCCTTTGGCTTAAAGCAATTAATTCAGCTTTCTGACATCAAACTCTGAGCTCAGCTCGGCAGCTTGGAGCTCAAATAAAAAAATAAAAAAAGGCAAGTTCTCCTGGGAACAGAGTAAAGATGGCAGGCTCCTTTCTCCACTGTTTGCTCAGTGGCTCTGAGAGCAATCCCCCACCGCTCCTTCCCCCACCTCCAGCCTGAATGAAATGCGAGGGCGCAAACAATGTGCCGGAGGAGAGAAAGGGCCGGCGGGGGAATGAACAGTTTGGAGTATTTGCTCAGTGGAGGAGCAGCCACAAAGGCAGAGCCAAGGCGTTCCCATGAATCAAGGCGCCGTCTCAGGCGTCCTTTTTGTTGTGGCGGCTCTGCGTCGCCAGCTATTAAGACAACACTACATATAACTGGTTTCATGTCATTTAAAGCCTTTTCTCTGTGAAACTGTACCGTCAGGTGACCCGCTCTGGGCTTGTTTTATTTGGCCTCGTTGACGTAGGCGACGGTTGGCTGAGTTTTGGCGCCGCACGTGGCGCTTTTGCAGTTCACCTTTTTTAGCTAAATATTCTCAGCGCTCTTCGAGTGTTTCCACACTTCAAACGTGGGAGAGTGAAGTCGACATTTAGGCCGATAACTCTGACGTTTAGTCGTAGTTGACCGTTGCCCCGCCAAATTTTTATCCTCGCCACCCAAAAAAAAAAAAAACCCAGATCCAGAGCTCTCTGGGTGGCCGTGCTGGAGGTCTGAAAGGCATCCAGATTGACGCTTAAGCTCTTTTCACCTTTAAGAAAGCGTCATTGTACATCTCCATGAATGGCAAACTGCTGTTTATCTAAGATGGACTGAAGTATCTGCGGTTCAAAGACGTCCCTCTGCTGTGAGACCACGAATCCACCGTTTGTTCTCTGAGCGGGGAACTATCTGAACATCAAAGATGATCTTTAAAGTTGTACTTGGCATGATTTTAACGTGAAAGTCCAGCGATCTTAACAGTCTGTTGGACACGATTAATCAATATATATATATCCTCAGAGTTAGTCTCTCAAATCATCTGATAACGTTCTGCTAACGTCAAACTAACTAAACAGCAGCATGTAGTCAGCGTGCTTTAACTCGAAAGCTGCACTAATCAATAGTTTCATATTAATAATTATGTGTAATGTGAAAGGTGTCGCTCCACAGAGGTTTATCACCTGACTGTTGTTCCCCTCTGAGTATTTTAGCGTCTTTCAGCTCTTTGTTTTGATTTTATGGCTGAAACTTCACTGGTCTCTAACCTCGTTTAAAGTCTCGTCTCTGTGCACGACCACCTGACCGCCACCAAACATCAAACTGAACGTTAGCGACTAGCAAATCCAACAAATCCAGATATTTTCCAGCAAAGGACAAACGCACTGTGTTGTAACCCCCCTTTTTTGCACATTTAACTCACACCACAAATGAACCAGTAGTTTTTTCGTCACTTAACTTCTGCTGCTGGACTTCAGAGAGTAAAGATCATTATGAAGTCATCATCAGCCACAGAAGAGCTGCAGATAGCAACATAATTATTATACATAAATGTTCTTAACTTCATGCCTTCGACATCCGAGGAAAAAGAATTCAGCTCACGAGGAGACGACTGAATGATGTGCATCAAAGGGGATTTAGAAGATGGCACACCCAATGCCGACTACTAATGAACTTCATGAGTGCACCCTGTACTACACCACTGGTGGAGACCAAAACAGAGCTAAAAGAAGAGTGAATATTGGACTCTGCTCAGCGTCTGTTGGATGTTTGCTTGCGTCTCAAGGTGATAATATGGTAATGTTGTTGTTGTTTAAAGTGTAGCTAAAGTTCCACATATTTCAAAAAATGCAGCAGAGGCTGGAGCGTCCGTACGTAGCCGTAGGCCTGCTGTTCATTATGGGATGTTTCTACAGCTGATTATATTGATTAGAGGGTTAGCATAACGTGAATGATGCATCTCGATCTGTGTGTATTTGAAAATGAGTTTCACAGACTTCCACTCAGGGAGATCGGTGTAAATTAGTCCGAAATCATTGACTTATGTCAGCATTGTCCTTCAACATTGATGTTAACATCAGTATTAATGTGTTTCATCACAGTACAGTCATTTAATTTAGTTTACATCTTAAAAACACTAAAACAAATACCTCTTTCAAACTTTCGCTGCCCCCTAGTGACCAAAAAATAAATGTGGTTACTTTAAATCCAGTTTCCACCATGCACTTTAATTTGTGCTGTAATGTTTTAAATATTCAAATGCATCATAGGAGGCACATGTGTGGATTCTTTATTATTACGTCTCTTTACGGTGGTTCGGCGTTTTTTTACGGTGTGTGTCGGAGTTGGTTAGAGTTGCATTCAAATCCCACGATGCATCAAATCACAGTCAACACGAAAGCTTCTGGGTTTTGAAGCCAACACAAAACATCGCAGATCCTCGTCGTCCACGTTGAGCCGCTGGACAAAGCGGAGCAGAGATGATGATTAACTGTATTAAAAAGCTGCTGCCGCCTCTGCAGAAGGACGCAGCCTCGGGTTATCTCACGCTGCCTGCAGGCCCGAGAGGGAAAGCTGCTGAGCAAACACAGGTGGCTGCAAGTCAGGGACGACACACACACACCGACCCACAACAACACTTCCTGAGACTCGGGTTCGATTGATGTTGGACTTTAAAGGCTGATATTAAATTTCAATTACGACAGTTTGATGGGAAATTTCTGCTGGGATCATTTTCACAGGGATGTTTCGAATTCTTGAATTTTTAAGCCGCTAACTTCGGTTCTGGTTAAATGTCAATACAGTGAACTCTGTCAAAACACAACTAAAACAGTTTAATGACACTTTGCTATGAGCGGATATCGTTGTTCAGTATCATCATTGTGCTCGTCACCACATATGTTAATTAACATTTCCTCATTATGGTGATTAAAATAAAATACGTCCAGGTTTATGTTTCCTTCAGTGTATATATTTGCTGTTGCAAATTAGCCGTCTAAACATAATTAGTAGGCGAAACGTCAGGAAACGATGAGATAAACATAGTTATCCTGACGGTGTTGTAGCCATGCTAAGAGGCTCTGTGAGCAGTGCTTTGAGCTAACATGCTGACAATAACAATGCTAACATGATAATGTTTAGCAGGTATAATGTTTCATGTTCACTATCTTAGCTTAGCATGTTAGCTGTTTTAGTTTATCACATACATGTTATTGTTCTTTTACAGAAGTTTTATTGGAGTTTAAGATTAACCAGATTTTGGGAGCTCTTTATACTGTCTGTATTTACAGAATATAATCTTAAGTATGTTTTTGTTAGTGTATAATCACCTGAAAATAAACTTTAATTAAATGTATTTTGTCAAAAGGTTCCACTTAATTGTATTAAGTTATTTAAACTCAATGTTATGTAATTGATTAATTAATTCTTTAGGACAGCAGTGATCATATCCAAAATGGGAACCACACACTCAGATAAATGCTGGAGAAGTTGTGGGACACAAATTGGTAACCATACACGTCCTAAACTGAGAATATTCTGGGTCCCAGAATATTCTCAGTTTAGGACGTGTAATTTTAGTTTAGTGTATTTTTTTTATAAAAGATCCCAAGATGGTAACACTAGGACTAATACCAAATTACATAATTGGAAGAGGGAAAAATACCTTTTATAAATATTACTGATTGCAGCTCTTAAATGTTTATGTGGATCCAGAAGGTCAACTTATTCCTTGAGGCTTCAAAAAGATATATTTGTTAACAGACGGAGCCCTGCCATGACCATACTAATGCAGTAAAAGTCGTTTTATTTGAATCCATTAATTTATGTCCATTTACGCTGCTTATTATTTAATTACCTATTGTTATGCATATACTCTTATGCTGTATTAAGCAGATCATAAATGGGAAACAGCAGACTAAATGTGATTGTAAGGAGGAGAGCGTGAGGCGAGGGGGTTGCAATCAGCAAGTACACCACTCGATGCCACTAAATCCTTCAGACTGGACCTTTTAAGTCAAATGTTACATAAATAATACTAAACAGTCCCGAAGTAGAGAGGCACCACGGAAGTACCATTCGTTCACACCAGACCAGGCCTTGCATGGTGCTACAGTCACTGTCGAGTCACTCCCACACCGCCGCACAACCTAAACACCACAATGTCTGATTTGGTGTGATACAACGTTCCAGCTGGGAGTCACCTCCTCACTTTCCCAGCAGCTCAAAGACACACGAAGCAGTTTTTTTTTTTTTTTAGGAAGGTGACAGTGTTATTTATTTCCCCTGAATCCTGCTCTCGCTCTGATTGCTGTTCGACTCACATGACCTCACCTCGACCTCCAGCAGCACTCGTCAAGTCTCTCTGACATCCTTAAATAAACCAAATAAAAACACTCCCTGCCCTTTGAGGTGAGACACGTCCGCTGGTTTTCACCCCGTCAGCAGTGTTTTTCCTCTCTCTCTCTGCTGAAAGAACCAATCGAGGGCCCAATAAAGCCGAGCGCAAATATGAGGAAGATGGTCATCGGCATGTGGAGGTTTGCTCAGTGTACACATCCTCTGACGGCGGCAGGAGAGGAGAGGCCGAGCTCTGCAGAGGAAACCGAGGTCTGAGGAGGGAGGGGAGGTAAAGAGACGCTCAGAACTTTGAAATGAAGACTCAGAAAACTCAGAAACACAAACTGTGGTGAGGAGAGAAAAAAATATAAATCATACTTGAAGTTACACCTCTTGATTTTCTCACCAAGCTGTAGAATAACTGTTTAATGCAAAGGGATCTGTTGTTCAAGACGGTGTCAATTCTAAAGGAAGTGCATTTTATTTTAATTTATTGTCACCAAAATACATTTAAGTTGAGTCTTCATGGTCTAACAGACACTTATTATCTCATATTTTTAGAACATTTCAGACTCAGTCTAAGCTGGACTTGAGCATTAACCGTAAGGATCAGTTTTTGATGACACTGTGCATGCTAACATCTCTGCATCTAGAATTTAACCTGCGTGGTAACATCAGTACGTAGTAATTCTTACACGCTAAGCTCCTTATTGAGAGCATACTAACATGAATAACATTACTTGCTTACATGCTAACATTTTGCATGGAGTGATGCCATGCCATCGTTCTGACCACCCCAAAAAATGTCCCATTGGACTGAAAACAAGGCCCATGGCACACTCTGTTATCAACCAGCTTACGTACATAACTTAAAGTCTGTGTGAGTTCTGAGTTTGTCAGACCAAAGAAGAAAGTGTTATTAACCACCCAGCCAAATCTGAATGATTAAAAATATCAACAAGTTTATGAAATCAGGTGTCAAAATCAGGTAAAAATTAGTTCTCAGCTCCAGGACTGTGGGGGCGTGTCCTCTAAATGTGCTGAAGCCACACCCACTCGTGGGAGCGGTCGAGCGGCCATTTTGAAGCGACTGAAATGTGTCAGATAAATTCATAAAATGACATGACTAACTTTGAAACTCTGAGTTGAGATGAATTCATCTCTATCTCTCTGCTCAGGGTGGCCTCAGCGTGTCATCGAGCCACCCTTTAAGGACCGCCCACAAAAATCCTGAGACTGAAAACTGGTGAAAAACAGTTTGAACCTCTAACTCCACATTTCAGTAATATATCGTTCAAAGTCTTTTCACGTGTTTGCAGCAACTATTTTACAACATATTTAATGTGTTTGGAAAGAAATCTCAGAATTGCCTTTACACAGACTTTAGCGGACATAACTAACATTCTTATTTTAACCCAAATCATGATGTTTTCCAACACATGACGAAGCAGTATTGGTGTCTAAAATTTAACTAACCTCCACATGCTTATTATTTCTACCATTACGACAAAGGTCACCTGACATTGTCCATTCCTGCAGGTCTGAAAAGCTCCAGGCAACGGGTATATTCAGAGAAACTTGCGGGGTGTCGAACAAATGCATTCAGTCCAATGCAACATTTTTTTAACTATTCGCCGTCCTGTAAGGAGTGTGATATTGTGATGTTTGGCATGTTGGCATTTATCTCAGCTGAGGTTGAAACAGTTCAGTCTTTAGTTTTAGAGGTGCTTTGTCATTCACTTTAGTGTTAAACTCTGGAGTGGCTTCGGGTCGTGATAGATACTGAACCCCAAATTGGTCCCGAAGGCTGAGCCATCGGTGATATGAATGTGATGTTTAGTTTCAGAGCACCTCGAGTGGTCAGAAGATTAGAAATCTGGAATATAAGTACAGTCCATTTACCGTTCAGCACTTGAACCTCGACCTGCTGGTGACGCTGGATGAAAAGTCGATCACTAAAGTCATAGGGGGTCCTGTGCAAAATCTAATATCCAGCATGTGTTGAGACATTTCAGCCTCGCTGCTCTAAACCTGGAGGAGGAGGAAAAGAGGCTGGTGTGTCAAAGACAAACAATAAGAAAATTACTGGCTGATAAATTCCTGACATTTAGCTTGTAAAGATATAAATATCACAGGTGGAAACACACACCAATGTTTGGAAATTAGCTTAATATTCTGCGATATAGAGACACAAATATACTTGTTATATATATGTTAAAAGGCTCCCTGATTTTATGTCCTGTCTTTGTACAGCACTGTAGGAATAATAGTGCACATGAAGCTTAACTTAGCACATCCCTCATATGCATGCATGTGTGTGTATGTGTGGTAAAAGCTCCTTGTCCAAACACAGCATCCCTGGCTAAGCTCTGACCTCGAGCCGCTCGGCATGCAGCCTTCCCATTATTCTTGGTCAGAAAAAGGTCATTATTATTCATAACAGGCTGATTGCTTTCTTGAGCAAACAGAGACGCTCAGCGAGGCAGCGAGTCCAAAGAACCTCCTCACACCTCGACGTCGATCCTTGCCTTTGTTTTTCCCCTTCATTTTACCTTTCAGTGTCCCCGTGAGCTACATATCTCTGTCAGACAACACGTATATATATTCTGCATCGTCTTCACTGAAGCTACACGGTATATTCAAACCGGCAT
Source organism: Argyrosomus regius (assembly GCA_946959425.1). NCBI lineage: Eukaryota > Metazoa > Chordata > Actinopteri > Sciaenidae > Argyrosomus > Argyrosomus regius. Next base: position 772,404 of record OX336901.1, on the reverse strand, counting down.
TGCGGTAGTCGATGGATGGTCCAACAATTTGGTCAAACGTTTCAACAACCGCGTGATGGATTAACATGAAATTTTATAGAGGCGTTCATGTTCCCCAGAGGATGAATCTTACTGACTTTGGATGATCCCCCAACTTTTCCTGTAGCGCCCCCATGAGGTCGATTTTTACAGTTTTGAATTAAACGTCTTGAACTATGACGCAGAGTTGTGAAATTTGGTTCAAACCATGCCGTGTTGATCTGTGTTTCTGTTACCAGTCTCAAAGTCGAGCTCGAGATGAACCATCTCTGGAGTTGGGTCAACCACTTCCAAGCAGGTTGCAATGTTTGACTATGCCAAGTCAAACGTTGCCATGGTGATTGGCATTTCCATTATCTTGTTTGCTGAGTCGCACTCGAGATGAACCTTCTCCGGAGTCAGGTCTGTCTGTCTCCAAGCAGGTTGCAGTAACGTCATCATTGACTGAATGGTAGCTTCCTCTTCTTCCTCTTCTAGATTCTTTATTCGTCAACCTTTGTTTGTCGTCTTTGTTTCCCAAGCAAGAGGCGTAACAACAGCCTGAAAATCCACAATGATACGTAGCTGGCTACCAACGACCGTTGAACAGTGCAATAGTAAACGGTGCTAAACAGGGCGACTCGAGATGAGCACGTAATCACGGAAAGACGCACCTTTAAGTGGGTCGTAATGGAGATGGAGATCCCTGCCGTGCTGACAAGTAATTCATACGTATTCTAGACTGATATATATCGGCTAATATTGGTATACGTTGGCTTACAGGCTAAGTAACCACACTAGGTTTGAGATAATAGAGTGCCGTCATTAAGGACTTTATCCACTGAAGAACTCTGGCTGGTTGATTTTTATAACGTCGGGCTCGGTATCTTCGTCACAAAAGAAGATCTAAGATCTAAGACTAGCATTTAGCAACTTTGTGTTAACTAACGACGGCGTGTTTGCTCTTAATTCCCGTCTGTCATGAATGACATCTGCCCGGATGTAAATAAAGTTTTCCAGCTCAAACTCTCGCAGCAGAAATGGGTTGAAGTGTTTAATATTCAACGTGAGCCGGTGTAGTGGCTGTTTGAACATCACGCATTGATCTCTGTGTGTAAAGTTAATGAACAACCTGCCGTGTCTGTGGACGTCGTTTCTCTGAAAGCTTCCCAGACGGCTCGTGAAAAGCGGCACAGTTCCATTTCACTGCCAGCAGCTTTCTTCTTCGCTGTCCCTCCCCAGTAAAGGTTGATGTTTGATGATAAGAGTCGGCGTGACGAGGCGTGGTGTTTTTATAAAATAGACTGGCTCAGGTCGACTTCGATTGCTTCTTCAGGCTGCTGAGTCGTGGTGACGCTCACCTCGAGACACAGATTTTATAGATCAGGACGTCAATACAGACCATCAGACTTCTTAACTTATAATCCAATATGACAATATGCAACCACGTCTGCTGCTACTGTACGAGGACTGCAATACTTCTGCATATATTATCTCTTTATATTCTATTCTTACTCAAATTTTATCAATTTATATAGTACGTTCATGTTTCTTATACACACATTTACATTTAATGCATTTTCTGACCAGGAACATAACGCAGAACGTGCATAAATATTTACATATTTATGGAAATATTTACAGTTCTGTAGATCTCAGCAGTCTTCCATCTTCCCTCCACCCCCCCGCAGAGTGTGCCTCGTGGTTCAGTCCAACAAGCCGTTGATTTAAATGGATAATTAAACCTTAAAAACACTTTTCAACACTATTACAATGGACCTGTTGTATTTCCAGTCCCATTTTGTCCCTTTGTTGCTGTGCTCTAGGACACTTACACACATTTTTGTCTTGTTTTATTTTGTTATATTTTATTTATATCACTCCAGTTTTTAATTAAAAGTGTATTACATTTTATCTCTTATTTTATCTTCTGTCTAATGCTGTTACTGAAACTAATGCTCTTAAAGCTGAGCTAACACATTATACTGTTAAATTAGTGTTAACCTAAGTTCTTATGAAGATGTAATGATGAGGATGTAAACTTGCTTAATTCTGTAAATAACCCTTAGTTTATTACTTTATTCGACAGGAACAGGCTGTGCATATTAATAACGTTTATAATTTTTCATTTGTAGTCCTCGGTCGGTGATAAACAAAAATACAATAAAACAATAAAAGCTGTGACACAAACATGCAGATACAAACAGAGGCTGCTCTGGATGAGAGAGATTTTATGACCATCGCAGGATTATAAAGACGATTATTAACCAATAACTGCTAATTGATCTTTAAAAAATGTGTAAATGTATTAAAAACTATTTTGATATGTAAAAATATTGTAAGAATATATAGGAATATTAAAGATTACACACATTTCCCCACAGGGCTGGAGGACAAAACCCAAATGAAAATAGTAAAATAGTGACGTACAAAATGTAAAAAAAATACCATAAAAAGTCAAATATTTAAAATAAACAGTCCATGATCGGCAAACACTGACCGCCGTACAACAAAAGCAAAGTGAAGATCTGAACATATATAAACTCCTTTACGTATACGTTTAAAACAGATTGTATGTACTCTAAACAGGTAATCAGATTACTGTCAGCAGCAGTAGAGGAAGTGTTTCTTTACTTAATGATGTCATGTAAAAAATACTTCAGTACACGTTAAAGTACAGTTAATAACTGTACTCTAAATGTAAGTATCAAAAGTAAAAGTACTACATGTAATATAGAGCTTGAACTCATCTTTGTTTATTTTTGGTTGTTTAATTATTTATAATTTAATTATTTTATAAGTTCAGATGTTTTAAAAGTAAATTTCTATCTGAAATATAAGTTCATGTTTTTAAATGCAAACAAAACGTGTCCGTCCATCAGCACTTTCAGCTCGTTACCTCAGTGTGTCTGAGGACTTTAAGTTTGAATAATTAGAGTACATCTTGTCAGGGGAAACGCTGAATTAATTATTAATTAATTATAGTCCAAGTATCTGGTAACATGATACTTGAACATGCTGCAACACTAACAATGATGAGGTCTTTAAACAGAATCTGTTCTTATTTTTACATCACTGTTGAGTTTAATTCATTTATATTTTTATTTAATTTAAATCAGAGTTTGACACTGGAGTGTTACCATGAAACTGACAAAAATTTATGGTGCACACATGACCTTCAAAACTGCAAAGGACACACGTATTGTTAACAGTCAGTAACCAGAGGAGGAAGAAGTATTTTACTGAAGTGTAAAAATACTGTTACTGCACGAGTAAAAGTCCTGCATTCAAAGTTTGACTTCAGTAAAAGTACTATCAACAAAATGTTCTTAAAGTAGGCAGCAGAGAGGCTCCTGTCACTGTTAAATTATGGTATTATATATTAGATTTTCCTTTTTCCTGTCTTATTTATATGTAAGCAGCATTAATTTGGCCGTGACAATAAAGCCTCTCTAAGATATTTTGACATTTTCAAAGTCAGGTTTTGTTTACTTGATTGTTTTTGTAGACGTGTTTGTCTAAAATATTTAATAAGTAAAAATCTTTTTGACAGACGACTTAGTTTGACGTTAATAGTCTGAGTCCATGTGAATGATTTTCTTTGACTTCAGCTGTAATCTCTCGTACAGAAACAGTCTGTTTGTCTGTCAGTGCAAGATAAACATCACGGTCAGCTCACATGGTATCAGCTCTTTGGTTATGGACGGGTTGATCATCACTGAAGCGTGCAGTTTACATTTACTGTGACATTTCTGTTTTTTTAAAAGTGATTTTAATGTTTGATTTAATCGTCTGGAATAAAAATATTTGCTCATCACGGCGTCTGAAGAAGACGAGCTTCTGTGACACAAACCTGTCATGAGTTTTTAAATTTGTAATTTCAACATTTGAAGAGACTTTATTTTAACGGTTAATTACCGTTATTTCACTCAGTAATGTCAGTCAGCCTTTAAATGTTTAGTTAGGTTTAGAGAAAAAGACCCGAACACAAACTAACATATTAACATATTAACATATTAACAGGTGATGAACTGTTATTCGATAAATGATGTTTAGTTATTACTGAACGTGGTGCAGGAACGTATCTGCACACCAAATTTTGAAGTTTTGGCTGTTTTTTTCACTCTGTCTGTTTGTGTCTGCAGATTCAGCCAAAAGTTACATTAGATAACGCCTCATTTGCATATTTAAACATCACACTGTAAACCGGTTACTGTGAAACTCCCAGTAACTAACTGGCAGCTATTGACAAGTAACTCTACAGCACATTATTTGGTTACTATAATTTTCACAGCAACTATAATTACTGTAGTTTTTTTGACTGAATACACGGTATACTACTGTGAAATTTCAGAGAACTTGTAATACGAAAGTTTCACAATGATTCCTGTAAACTGTTGATACTAAACCAACGACTAAAACTAAATCAATGAAACGTATTGATTATTATCGATTATCTTCAGGCAGCTGGTTGTTTTCATCGTTGATTAATCTGATTAATTATATTCATGATTAATCGTTTGATGATGACGTCTTCAGGTTGTTTGAACAAATATTTAGTTTGAAGCAAGAAGCTGAAATAATTATTTATTATTTTTATTTTATGAATCGCCTGAAATCAGGAACTGTTTTGATAATTCATTCTTCATCTTTTTACAGTATTTTTTGTTTCCAGCTTCTCTCTAATGTTTATATTAATATTATATATTAATATTCAGATTTAAAGGTCCGGTATGTTTCCGTGTTTCCACATTTAACAAATCTCGACATTAATAAATGTCAGTTTTAAAGAGTCCGACCACAAAATAAGAAAATGGGGACCAAACTTCTAGAAAATAATCATTATTGATATTTGGAGGCTGGAATCGACTTTTACTGTTTTAATGATAAAATAACTGTTAAAACCTTTAAGTGGACATCATGACTGACTGATGAGGTTTTTATTTTATTGTTTTTGTATGTATTTGTTGGATTTTGCTATAATTCCGTTTATATTTGGTGAAAATTAATAAAACATTTATAGAAAAGGACAATAATTAAAGTGTCTTCTTTGATATGAACAGTCAGACTGAGTTACAGATAAATGAAGTTTTAAAAGTTCCTTTAACACTCTGTCATTGTTCCTGATGCGTCCACGTGACCCTGCAGCTGATAATGAATCCATTTAGTGCTAATGAGGAACTATTTTATCTCATTAACACACACAGCTGACAGACAATAAATAAACATGAGGAGTTTTTTTTTTCATAGAAACTTTTTTATCTGTTTCACATAAACAAACACTCAAAGACAAAACGATGAAAAACAGTTTGAACTCTTAGAAAAAGTTCCGCGCGCTTCAGGAGGAGTTCATGATGGGTCTGGTGTACACGCCGCGGTAGTAGTTGGTGTCGTTGTGAGCCGGGTCCAGGCCGGTTTTAGCCGCCACCAGCGCCCCGGACACCGGGCAGCCGTACCCTCCGTACTGCACCACCGGATCCAGTTTGTGGTGCTGCGGCTCGGACATGAGGTTGTTGATGGAGAACGGGTGGTTGAAGGAGTAGTGATGGTGGGGGTGATGGGGGTGGGGGTGATGGGGGTGGTGGTAGTGGTCCGGCTTCAGGTGCGCGGCCTCGTGCAGCAGCAGCGCGTGGTGGTGGTGTTGGTGGTGGTGATGATGGGAGAACAGGTGCGGGGAGGGCACGCGCACCGGGCTGGAGGGCAGCAGGTCAGCCCGGTGAGCTTTGAGGTCGACCCCGGCTGCCTTCACCTCTGAGGCCGGAGGAGGAGGAGGAGGAGGAGGTGAGGAGGAGGAGTGCGGGGAGTCGGAGTCGCTGGTGCTGGTGACCGAGCCGACCTCCGAGGAGCCCGGCTTCCCTCCAGCCGCCTCCTTGTCACCTGTGTCGGGCTTCCTCCCGGACTTGAACCGCTTCTGCCTCCGGAGGTAACACCCGTTCTCAAACATGTTCCCCGAGTCCGGGTGCAGGGCCCAGAAGGAGCCCTTCCCCGGTTTGTCCGGTAAGCGGGGCACCTTGATGAAGCAGTCGTTAAAGGAGAGCGAGTGTCGGATGGAGTTCTGCCAGCGCTGCTGGTTCTGCCGGTAAAACGGGAACAGGTCCATGATCCACTGGTAGATCTCGTTTAACGTCAGCATCTTGCTGCCGGACTGCTGGATGGCCATGGTGATCAGGGAGATGTACGAGTACGGCGGCTTGGCGTGCGTGTAGCTCCGCCGGTACGGTTTGGGCTCCCTGGATCTGATCCCGCAGGCCGCCTGCCCGTACACCGGGCTCATCACCGGCATGTTCCCGTACGGCGGCGGGCTGATGGGGCTCATGCTCGGCGGCAGCCCCGCGCCGAGGCCCGTTATCCCGGCTCCGGCTTGGACCACCGCCCCGGGGCTCTGACACAACCCCCCGGCGGGCATCGAGGTGTGGTTGACCCCGACCGGGTTCACGTAATGCGCGTTCATGTGTCCGGTGCCGGTCATGGCAGGCGCGCTCATGTAGGAGTTCATGGAGAGGCCGGAGTTCATGTTTACTCCTGCGGAGTAACACTGAGACACACAGAGGAGGAGGAGGAGTTATTAATGAGTTTAATATTAAAAAATACATTGAATTCAATAAAAACAAACATTTTCTTCTTGTTCACTCTTATAAATTATATTTTATGTCATTTTCTGGCTGCAGGTATCGATTATTTCATTCTTTTTGGATTATTCGATTAATCTTGGATCTAAAAAATGTTTGAAAATGATTTTAATGTTTTTCTTAAAGTCAGAGAAGACAAAGAAAGTCAGGAAATCTGAGGTCATATTCCATATTTATGTTTAAAAAACTGATTTAAATCAATGAATCTACTGATCACTGCAGCTCTGCATTATATATTTCATCATATCTAAATGTTTAAACTCTACAGCTATAATTTTATTCACAAACGATAGTTTCATTTGCACAGATGGATTTAATTAAATGTGTTTGAATGTATCATATTCCAGCATTTTAATCACCTGAATTAACAAATCTGTTGACTCATATTTCATAATGTTTAAATGTGTCGGTTTGTGTTGTGACACCTCCTGCAGGCCTCCCCTCTGATCTATTTATATATCATATCATATATATTTATATTTAATATATAAAACAATATCTGAACACCGACACTAGATCAGAGGACTGAACCCTGTTTGGACTTTCCCCTCTAATTAATTTATGTTTAATTATATTTCTCTTCAGGAAACTTTCAAGGAAATTATTATTATTATTGTAATATTTTGCTCAGGAAGACAAAAATGTAAAAACGCTGCAGTCAGCCTCAAAATGTTTGAAACTAAAAACTCCTTCATGTTATTAAAACCCAGACCTGAAGGTGTGTTGTTATTTATTAATAACATTATAATAATAATGGATGTTGATGTTATGAAGGTCAGATCTTCTCTCTGGTTTTCTTTGTTCTTGTCACATGAATTCTTCAAAGATCATAAAAACATATTTAACATTTTAAACACTTCAGATAAAAAAGAAATTTCTGTTTTTCTGCTAATTAGAAGAATGATCTCAAGAATAATTAAATAAATAGACTTCAATTTAAACTTTTTTCCATTAAAATATTAAAAGTTTGGATGTTTTCTCTCAAAATTTCTCCAGTTTTTGCTGCAAAGTTCTCATTTAAATCTTTCTAATGTTTCATTTTAAAGCACAAAGATGATCAAACTTCATAAATTCTAATAAAAACATGAAGCTGAGCTGCACTGATGAAACAAACAGGCCTCAGAGCTGCACAGTAAATATGAGTCTAACATGTCTGATTATGAATGTGTTTAGATATTAATGTTAATTTAATCAGTCTGTCAGGCTCTCTCTAATGCAGCGGTGATGAGTTCAGATCCATCCCGGTGTAAAGTGCACGGACCTCGGTCTCTCCGTAGTATCCTCCCCCGGTGCCGGTGCTCCAGTCCGGATGTTCGTGTCCTTCCATTTTAACGGCGCTCAGCATCGTGCGCGCTCCAACATCCAAACACGCACACACCTGTCCTCAGCCGGTGTCGGTCCGCTGCTTTCCCCTCCTGGACGTTCAGAACCGGGACTGACTCATACCTGAACACGGACTGTGACACCGGAGACGGCTCGAGCTCAATGAAGAGAGGCTGGCACCTGCGCGCGAGCTGCTGCTGGAGCCAGGAGCCAATCAGCTGCCTCCGTCCGTCCCTCCTCGAGCTCATGTTTGAATATTTAATGAGGTGGTGGAGGAAGTACTCAGATACTTCAAAGTAAAAGTACTCTGAAGTGAGTATAATCAGGAAAATGTACTTTAAAAGTAGAAGTACTCAGTACTCTGATCTGATTGGATACATTTCTCCTCGTCAGGGTCACGGCGGGCTGGAGCCAATCACAGCTGACACTGGGCTAGAGGCGGGGTACGCCACCAACAGCTCATCACAGGCTGAAGTATTTTATACACAAAGATTATTTTCTCATCAGTTAATTAGATTGTTTGGTTTGTTCACAGTGACACCTTCACAGTGTTTGATTTGTCCAACCAACAGTCAAAAAACTTTGTTACGAATATATTCAAATGATTTAAAAGAAAAGAAGAAGCGAGTCTGGAACCAGGAAACAACGATCAAATGAGAAATAATTTATTCACACAGCAGCTTTAAAATCAAAATAACAAACAGGAAACTCAAAATTTAGATTTAAGAAGATAACAGGAAATTTAATTCAGCTCACACCTTTTAGAGTCACCAGGTAACCTGAACCAACGCAGATTAATATACATATATTTCTTAATTACAAATGTTTGAAGTCACAGATTTCAAGTTGGTCCTGATGGCACGAGCTCCGTCACCCTCACCTGATGATCTAATGCTCATAAATAATTAAAATTAGCTCCATCAGTGACAAACACTTTAATGTATCATTATAATTATTTAAGTTATTTCAGAGGGAAATATTCAACTTTGACTTCACTGCGTTTATCTGACAGACTTTAAGATGTTTGCACATGATCATCAGTCCGAGCTTATTTCTCCTGAACAACACAGAACACATCAAAGATGTTTCGAGGCAAACGTTTGAAATGGATTCAAGTTGCCGTTAGTGCTGCAGAGAGTCATAATGAGACGAGCCGCCAAGTTACCAAGACTGGTTCAATACTCCAGCAGAAGCAGCCTCTCATGAACATCTCATCTGTGAGATGAATAATAATAATAAAATCTGAGGATCATCCCTGATGAACTGCAGAGAAACTCCACAGAGTCAGCTGATTTTCTGAAGCCAATATTACATAATTACAGCCCAACGGTGGATGGATGTGGGAAACATTGTTTCATAGCCTGCAAGAGAAGAACTATTTTATTTTATTATTATTATTATTATATATATATATTCTTATATACTTATCTTTTCATTTCTTTCTTTATGTATTTCTTACCTGGTTTTCCACAGTGTTGTATATATCAGAATGTAGTTTATTAAGATGTTTGCACACAAAATGAGCTGGAATAAAATCTGATGTTTGATTATTAGACATTAGACATTTTATATATAAGTACAGCTGAAACAATTAATCAGTTAATTGGCATATTATATATAATATTTTGATCAGAATTTTCCTCTGAATCATTTGAACATATTTAGAATCATTTTGAGGTTTGGACAAACTTTGTGTAACTGTGACGACCCAAACGATCAAAAGATTTCAGGAGAACATGATCATAATTTTAATACTTTAAGTATTTATACTTTTACTTCACCAACGACGTCTGAAATCAAATAATATAAAAATATATTTGTAATTAGAGACGACAGATTCAATGAAAGAGTTTTAACTTTAAAGTTGATGACTGATCCACTAAATCATCTGACAGTACAAAGTTTATTGTCTCTTTATGTTTTGGATGAACTTTAACCTTCGTCGTCTTCCTGCTGCAGAGCGTTCTGCTCTGTTTCGTCCTGCTGTAGATGCATTCATCGATCCGTGTGATGAATTTAACCTCACCACAGTTTTTGTGTTCGTCTTCTGTTCTGCAGCAGAGATAGGAGACAGTGTGGGATCCTCCTCCTCCTCCTCTTCCTCCTCCTCCTCCTCCTCCTCCTCGTCCTGTTGGACTGTTTGTGGTCTGGCCGAGTGTATTTACCTGGTGATGAATGTGAAAAGACGACAGGACAGACGGTACACACAGCCGAGGTGAAGGAACAAGAGACGTCAGGACCACCGTGCTCTCTGCACACACACACGGCTCGTCCTCCATGTTTGGACGTCAAACAAGCCGACATATTTTTCTTCTTTGGTGGTTCAGAGAGTCACAGAGGAGGAGAGGAGGGCTGAAGTGTCTGCTGGAGGTCATCCACTGCTGCAAAGGTGATACAAGTAAAGATGAAAACTGTTTTTTTAGTTTCAAATCTGCAGAATTTAATATGAAGCTCTGGAGCTGATGTCTCGAGACAAGAAAGCAGATTTCTTTTCTGCAAATGTGCATTTTTAATGAGATAATTACCTCATTTGCATATTTAAATCACATCAAATTTCATAAAAATTGTAATACGGTTTTGTGAGTAATCAACTGGTGATGTTTGTGAGTTACCTGGAGCGTTTCCACTTTTTAAAAAAAGCTAATTAACACTGTGTGTGTGTTTTATCTGTGCACAACTAGACACACAACTGTGTGTGTGTTTTAGTCTGCAGTCTGAAGTTTAAGCACATTTCAGGGGAAGTGATGAAACTTCATTAGAGTTCTGTCAGAGTCCAGGTGAACTTTAATTTGACCTTGAACTTTTCCAACTGTTCAACGTCTCAGTACAGTTCTCTGCTCCATGAATGTTCCACTAAATGTTCTGCTTCAGTGACAGTTTGTATTTAAACAGTCCTCTTCATCACGCCGTTCACATTCTGACATCATGACACCGAGACGACACCTAACAATCCATCAACAGTACCTGGTCAGTGTGAGGCTTCAAACAGTCTCAAGGTCACATGACAAGTTACTGAGACATTGACAGAAGAAAACTGAAGAAATGATCATCACATGCTTCTAATTAAACGTCCTGCTTTCATGATATAAAATCACTGTAGCATGAACTCTTTCATTTTCCATAAATTTAACCCGAGAGTCAAATATCCTGAACTTTATGTGAGAGGTAAAAGTACTCGCAGTGCAGTGAACTTCATATTATATCTGATGTTTTTCATTCATATTCCTGCATCAATGTTTCAGGTTGAGCTCATTTTAACAGCTTCATTATACTCTTGGCCAGGGGTCTTCAACCAGGGGTCCGTGACCCCTAGGGGGTCCACAGAGGTACTGCAGGGGGTCCGCCAGTTGTTGTCATAATAACTGACGATTTTCACCAAAATAATTTGTGAGAATTAAAAAATAAATATTCAGTAAACTGCAAGTATTAATATACAATTATAAGATACTACAAAATAAATCATGCATGAACTTTTTCATCAATCACAGGCTCATAAACATATAATAACCCAGCATATAAACAGGTTAATAAGACAGGCTTCAAATGTGACGCGCACACCATAATAATGAATTACATGTTCTGTTTGTCTCTCGTCCAAGGGGCTGAAAAAGAAGATTTTTAAAGAGTTTATTCATCTGAAGGAGATTTTTATCTTAATCCTTCAGTTTATCACAAATATTCAGATTCAACACGATGAAAAATGTAATCTGTAACTAAAGCTGTAAAAAGTCAAATATTTGTCTCTGGAGTGCCTCGAATTGTCGAGTAAATGTACTCAGTTACATTCGACCGATGAAAATTCAAACAAACATTTCAGCTCAGCTGATTCTGACATTATTGAATTTGAATGATTGGATTAATCTGAAGATTATTGTCTAGATTAAAACGTCAGAAACATGTTTTTAAATCATTTAATTGATAAATCAACTCACTGTGGCTCGAAACTAAAATGTAAAACAGTGACAGTTGATGTTACTTCCTCTCTTAGCTGCTGAGGCTCATGGGTACTGTAGTGTTTAACATTCAATAATCCATCAGTGTTGTTATATTTCTTGAGTGTGTGAAACACTGAAGTTATATATATAATATTTGCTGACATGTTTTTGAACAAATATTGTCTTTTAGTTTAAATGTCTGTGCAGAGAGCGTCCATGTGTGATCTGAGTAATCTGACATGCAGCAGCTGTTCACTCACCTGAGAGAAGAGTCTGATCAATAATCAACATTTTTATGATTTGATGCACATGAAGAGCTTTCTTCTCAGGTAAATCTTTTTCTTTGTTTTTGCAGGTAAAAATCTGAAACCAGCTGTTTGTGACCGCGCTGACACCACCTGGTGATCTGCTGTAACTACAGCTGAATGAAATCACTCACTGACTGCCTCAGATCAGATTTTTAGGGTTTGTGTCGCGCCCCTTCCAGACTAGAAAAACATCTAAACAAAGAGAAATTATAAGAAAATATAAATAAGAAGTGTGTAAAAATCTGTGCATTATACTGCAGTCAGTAAGCTCTGTCACACATTTCAAACAGACGTCTTATTTGGGTTAATTTCACTGTCTCATATTTTTGTTAATGTTTTGTCTCTTTGCTGCCGAGTAAAATATAATTCAGAGTCAGGAGGAGTTTAATTCAAATAAAATAAAAGTTCAGACTGGAATAATACTAATGACAGCTGATATTATAATTATAATTATTATTATTATTATTAATAATAATAATAGTAGAAGTTAAATAGTAAAATGTGCTGCTTAGTTTCTTTAAAAAAAACAAAGAAAAAAGTCAAATATTTTTAGAATAATTTTGATATTAAATAATATTTTCAGCAACTTATTTATTTATTCATGAAAATTTAGCAATAAAAAAACAGTTTTGTTGTTTTTCTGAAGGATGTTGAACAAAGTGAAACTTTCTAAACTCTAAAGTAAATTAAGGCTCATGAGCTGCAACACTGAGGCTGTCTACAGCTGTCTGTGTATATGTGTATATGTGACGGCCGCTCATTTTGTTATTTTATGTGTTAATTAAATAAAAATAAAAACAAATAAATACATAAATACACAATATATTATAGTAACAGTGCTGTGAGGCTGATTCGACTTTTCATGTCGCTGCTTGTTGTCGATTTTTTTTTGTCCGTACCGAGCTTCCGTACTCAGGAAGTAGCCGTTAGCCTGCTGTTAGCTTGGCTCGTTGCTAGGTGCTAAAGGACACGGGCAGCTTCTCTGTGGATATTTTAATAACTTTCAGTGTTTAAATGAGTTTTTAAAGAGTCACCGAGCTGCGCTGTGACCGGAGACACTGAAGGTGAGTTTGTTAAAGTTTAAATAGATAAAAAAAATGAAGTTAAAGATACAAACATTCAGCTGCTAACTGTTAGCTCGGAGCGCTAACGTTAGACAGACTGTTAGCAGAGTTTGTTTGAATGAATGTTCATATTTTAATTAACTTCAACATTCATGTTCATCTGTCAGACAGTTTGTGGATAATTTGAGGACTTCAATCTAAAATAATTATTAACCTTTCAAAATAAAGTTCGAAATTACATCAAATGAATTATAATAAAATGAGATTAAAGAATAAAATGAGTCTTTAATTTCAAATGATGAAACTTTAAATGTCTACATCTCATTATTTTCTTAGTTAATGAACTCATCTTTGTCAGAGAGTTCATAATTCTACTTTATGTTCACTGTTGAGGTTGTTCAGGACAGACAGACAAATAAATAGACAAACAGACATATATATATATATATATATATATATATATATAATCAGATGTTGACATTTAAAGTATTCATCATTTGAAATTAATGACTCCTTTTATTAATTTATATATTCTTTAATCTCGTTTTATTTATAATTCCTTTGATGTAATTTGGATTTTTGTGAACAAATTGACTTTTTCTTAAAATTCTTAAAATTCAGATTTTTTTTTCTTAAAATTCTGACTTTTTCCCCAAAATTCTGACTTTTTTCCCTTAAAATTCTGGCTTTTTCTCTTAAACTTCTGGCTTTTTCCCCAAAATTCTGATTTGTTTACTTAAAATTCTGACTTTTTTTTCCTTAAAATTCTGACTTTTTTTCCCTTAAAATTCTGACTTTTTAAAAAAAAAAAATTCTGACTTTTCCATCAAAATTCTGATTTTTTTTCTACTTACATTCTGACTTTTTTTTCTTAAAATTCTGACTTTTTTTCTTCTTAAAAATCTGACTTTTGACTTTTAAAAAAAATTTGAATTTTAAGAAAAAAAGTCAGAATTCTGAGGAAAAGTGACTGAAAGTCAGATTAAAAGTCAAAATTATATTATAACATATATTATTAATATATTTATAAGTTGGATTGAGACAAAAGTAGACAACATGTTCACTTTCATCACGTACTAAAATAAATTGAAAAGTGTTCAGTGTTTGTAAATAAAGTTGTTTGTTTTCGTCGGTGTAAATAAAGTTGTGTTTGTATCCGTCTCCCCTCAGATGTCTCCCAAACCTCTGGCGCCGCTGGCCAAGAGACTGATGAAGGGCGTGATCGCTCTGGAGCTGCTGGGCGTGTTCGGCGTTTACGGCCTGTTCCACATGATGAACAACAGTCGAGGTGAAGAAAACAACATGTCCGACACGCTGAAGGTCATGTAAACGTTTGTTAAATGTTTCTAAACGTTCTTGTTTTCTTCTCCCCGACCTCCAGATTTCAGGAGCACCGTGAACAGGAAGTTTCCATCAGTGCTGGAAGGTGAGCAGAGTCGATGTTTGACGTTTGTTACAGTTAAAATTTATAGAGCTTTAAAACTCTTCAGACATCAGCCAGATTTTATCCCTGAACCTGCTGACGTAATTATGATTTATTTTGTTTTGATTGACAAACAGTCCAAAACAAACAAAAAAACACTAAATTTTCACTTTAAGATGCTCAAACTGAAGTTTTTTTTTTAGTTCCTCAAATGTTTCATAGATTTTTAAAAATAATTACAGATGAAATTTTCTGTTGATCGATGTCATCTTTAATTTAAACATTGAACTGAAACACTTGGAGCCTCTACAAGTTAAAATGTGTCAGATTTATTCAGAAAATATGATATTAATAACTCATTCATGTATAATCACCTCAAAATAAGTGTTTTTGTCCACCATGTTGAACCACAAAGTTTCTACAGTAGCTTTAAACACAAACTTTAGATGTGGAGACTTTGAATCATCGCGTGAGCGTGATGCAGCAGGACCAACGACGTCTCTGAGTAACTTTGTCACATTTAGTCTTCATAAATTAATCAACTAGTTTGATAATTACTCAAAACAAAGAATCAGTTATCAAAGAAAAACTTTCCAAACTCTGATTTCAGCTTCTCAGATGAAACATTTTCTGCGGCTCTAATTGAAATAATGAATCGACTAGAAAAGACAGAAAACACTTTGTTTAATAATCAGATTTGAAAAAAGTTGTTTACATGTTCCAACAATCATAAAACATTCACGTTTGTTTCTGTTGGTGTGTCTGAATATGAATAATCTGTACACATGAAACACAGACACATGTAACCATGACAACGTCCAAACACGGCTGGTCTTCAGATCGTTAGCGAGTCAAACAGCTGATCTGAAAACCAGCTCTTCTTCTTCTGTGTCCTCCCAGTTTACTACCAGTCCAACGAGTGGGCGGGCGTCTACGGCATCCGAGAGAGAGACCACGAAGCCTGGGCGTCCAAACAGGACTGAAGCCGGCGGTTAGAAACCTACGACGGACAGACGGACAGCTGCTACTTCCTCTTCCTGTTCCCGAACGTCTTCCCTCCTCCCGACCTCGCTCGGCCAAACGACTTCTTCTTGTTGAACATCGTCTTCTTCCTGCGCAGCGTCTTCACGTCGCGGTCCTGCATCCAGTCGTCACGCTGAGCCTCCCACTTCAACTGCTTCAGGCCTGCAGGGACAGACAGGAAGTGTTAGAACAGACGAGGACGCTCGTCCTCCATGATGATCTGAAGCTGCTGAGCTGGAAGACGTTTGTTTAAAAAAATGATTTTTGTCTCTGTGGAGAAGTAAACGAAGCTGGTATCCAGCAAACTGAATAAAAATGTCAAGGTGTCTGACTTCAACTCGTCTTTTCTTCAGAGTTTTAAGATTTACTGACACGTACATACATAACATTTATATTACACTTATCAATATTTATAAAAGAAAATCTGTTTAAGGCATGTCGGTTAGCTCAGTCAAGGAAAAAAGTCAGAATTTTAAGGGAAAAAAGTCAGAATTTTAAGGGAAAAAAGTCAGAATTTTAAGGAAAAAAAGTCAGAATTTTAACTGAAAAAAAGTCAGAATTTTAACTGAAAAAAAGTTCAGAATTTTAACTGAAAAAAATTCAGAATTTTAACTGAAAAAAAGTCAGAATTTTAAGGAAAAAAAGTCAGAATTTTAAGGAAAAAAAGTCCAAATTTTAAGGAAAAAAGTCAGAATTTTAACTGAAAAAAATATTTTTAGAAAAAAGTCAGAATTTTAACGAAAAAAAAGTCAGAATTTTAAGGAAAAAAAGTCTGAATTTTAAGGAAAAAAGTCAGAATTTTAAGGAAAAAAAGTCAGAATTTTAACTGAAAAAAAAGTCAGAATTTTAAGAAAAAAAGTGAATTTTAAGGAAAAAAATTCAGAATTTTAAGGAAAAAAAGTCAGAATTTTAACTGAAAAAAGTCAGAATTTTAACTGAAAAAAAAGTCAGAATTTTAACTGAAAAAAAGTCTGAATTTTAAGGAAAAAAAGTCAGAATTTTAACTGAAAAAAATTCAGAATTTTAAGAAAAAAAGTGAATTTTAAGGAAAAAAATTCAGAATTTTAAGAAAAAAAAGTCAGAATTTTAAGAAAAAAAAATCAGAATTTTAAGAAAAAAAAATCAGAATTTTAAGAAAAAGTCAGAATTTTAACTGAAAAAGGTCTGTGTTTGTTTGCTTGTGTGTCGTGTCAAAGGTCGCGATCACTGACCTGCTTTGTCGGTGTTGGCCATGGCGTTCAGCCCGATGTTGTCGAACTTCGAGCCGGCGTTCTCGTCGAGCAGAGAGCCGAACTGAAAAACAACAAACACATTTTAGTTCATAAAAACAAAAAGTACGCTGCTTTGTTTTGGCTCAATGACATGAATGAAATTTGGGGTTGATTTGAGGTTTGATGAATCTGAGAGGTTTAAAAATTTGATCAACTAAAGAAGAGACAAAACTATCAGCTGATTAATCCAAACTTCAAAGCAAAATGCCCCAAAAGTAGATCTTTGACTGAAAACGTTTTAAAACTTTAAAATTTACATTTTTGGACATTTTACAGACAAAATTATGAATAAAAAAATAATTGGCAGATTAATTTCTAGTGTAATTAATAATTTGTTGAAGTATGAGCAGGTCAGGCTGTTTAAAGACTTCTGGAAAAACATCAGAAACTTTCAGGCTTTTTTTAAGTCGGAGCAGATTTTCAGTTTTAAGAAACTTTTCATGGTCTCACCTCTTCAGCTGAAGCAAACGCGGCTCCATCTTTCTTTCCTTTCTTCTTCTTCTTCCCCTGATTGGACCCTGAGAGACGGAGCAGCGACCAATGAGACGACTTTAAAACAACAGCTGGAACATCAGAAAACGGAAATATAATAAATGTGAATAAAAGTTAAACTGACCCAAAGACCCAGAGAAGTCGAGCTCCTCTGATGATTTCCGTTTGCCTTTCTTGGTTCGAGGCGTGATGTCGGGAATGTCGTCGTCTGAACCTGCAGAGAGAAACATGGAATGTTTAATATTTGATTTAAAGTCCACGTTGAGACAATATTCGATCACATAAACATCATATTTGTCTGTAACTCACCGTCGAATGCAGCGTCGTCGCCCAGCTCTGGAACTGAAACAAGATTAAAAATATTAAATACATTTTAAATAAAAGTTTTTAGGTTTGCAGTGATTTTAATAATAACTAACAAAATAAAACTACAAACCTTCATCATCATCTTCATCGTCGCCTCCGCCTCCGTCAGGGTCCATGAACGTCCCTCCTTCCTCCTCCAGCTCGTCTCCGAAGTCTTCCTCGTCCATGCTGCCCAGAGACACTTCCTCGTCGTCCAGGTCGTCCATGTCTGAGTCGTCCGAGTCGTCCGAGTCCTCGGCGCCTTTCTTCCCTTTTTTACTCTTCACGTTACTGAAGACGACGAGGGAATCACACTGATTAATCACTGATCAATACATGTGAGTGAAAACTTCAAACCAGCTGATCTGTCTGTCTGTTCAGTTCAAACTGAAGCTGCTCACCCTGCAAAGTCCAGACCGTCTGCCTCCATCTCAGTGAAGTACGAGTCTCCCTCACAGGAATCTGTTCAAGAACAAAGTTATGACGACGAGTTCAAACTGGATTTAATCATTTATAACAGCTACAACAACAAAATCATCATTATTCATTCAGAAATTAAAGAAACGAGTTTCAGTTTATTATTGATTATTTGTTCAAACGTTCGTCCGAGCGTCTCGACTCACCGAGTATTTTCTCGAACTCGTCATCGTCCACGTCGTCCACGCTCTCGTCGTCTCCGTCCCGTCGCGGCCGACGAAGCTGCTTCTCCTGCTGACGCTTCTTAAAGAACCTAACAAACACAATCACACGTCATCAACGTTCATCACACGCTCGTCACACGCTCGCTGCTCGTTAACGTGTTGTCTTAAGTCTAAATTTTCTGAGTGAAAACAGTGAAATAAAAAGTTTGTTCTCACCGATAAAAGAAGATTTCGTCCACAGAGATCTGACTTTCATCTTTAGACAGAAACTCTTCGCTGTTCACTGACAGACACACAAAAATAAAATCAATAAATCATGAAGAACAAAAACATGTTTAATGTAACCATGAAATATGAACTCAACAGAAATCCTCAAAAACAAGAGGAAAGACTCACCTGCTAAAGAGCTGCCAGGTAACCTCTGTTTGGGCGTCAGCGCTGCGTTTTCTACAACAAACAAACATTAAATAAACATGAAATAAATATATAATAATTATTATGTCAGGACGTGTTTGAATCTGTTTGAATCCGTCTCTTACGTTTGGTTTTCTGCTGTTTGGGGTTCCTGAAGACGAATCTGTCCAAGAACCTGATGAGGGTGAAGTCCTGCAGAGGGTCACCTGAGTACAAGATGAACCCTCCCTATGGAAACACACAAACACGTCTTCATATATAATATACAATAACTTATATTAAAAAGAGATGAAGAGACATCGTGGAGGTGCAGTAAAGTAACAATAGTGACGGTAAAGTTGCAGTAACATTGCAGTAAAGTTGCAGTAACGTTACCTCCAGGATGGTTTTGGCGAACAGTGACACAGACGGGTGGAAGTGAAGCGTGAGCTGCAGAAACATGGAGACAAACAAAACAACATTATTTTATGATTTGATGTTCTGATTCTCGTGAGGTCACATTGTCCATGAACGTTTGTGTGTGTGTGTGTGTCTCACCCTCTGCAGTTCCCACAGAGTCGTGTGGTCGGCGCCGCAGAATAACGGGTTTCTGTGCAGTGGGTCGTAGCTCTGCACGCTCTTCCCTCCTGAAGGTGAACAGGAAGTTAATATTCATCAACGACAACAACGCGAAGCATGAAAATATAAATCTGTGCAGCAGAAATATGAATCTTAAAAATGTTGCCATCATCTCAGAGCGGCTCACGGACCTTCCAGGTTCTGGTGATGTACCCATGATGCCGTGGGCTTTGCCTCCTCTGTCTCTGCCGTCGCTCCTTCCTCCAGTTTATCAGCGTCCACAAAGTGCTCCTCTTCATCATCGCCATCGTCGTCGTCCTTCTCCTCAGCGAGGTCTTTGAACTCCTCCTCCTCGCCGTCCTGTGTGAACATTATTTTATAGAAAATGTTTAGAATTGATCTCCAGCAGCTCGTCTGTCCCGTGAGTCGCCCCGCTGCGCCCGTCTTACCCCGTCCTCCTGCAGCAGCATCTTCAGACCCGGTTTGGCCTTCATCAACTCGGACACGAGGAAGAGCGCCCCGCAGGCGAAGCTGGCGTTCTGCTCGGCACTGACCTGCAGCAGACGCTTCACGAAGGCTTTGACCCGCCGCAGCACGATGTCCACCTTCAGAGATTTATACAGAAGGTTCAGGAACATGCTCTGACGGGAGGACGACGACAGCCCGGGGTCCAGCAGCTTCCTGCACAGGAAGAGGAAGAGGAAGAGGAAGAAGAGGAAGGAGCTGAACTTTATGTAGTAAGACGATGATGATGATTCGTCGTCTCTTCCTGGTTTGTTATTTCTGATCAGTTTTTCGTCATCTCGTCCCTCTTGAGAAGTTTTTAAATTAAAAATATAAAAAATTATAAAAAATACTAAATAAACTAAACAATATAATAACGAATATAAATACGATAAACAATGAAAATATATATATATTAGTGCTGTCAATCGATTAAAATATTTAATCGCGATTAATCTCATGAATGTCATAGTTAACTCGCGATTAATCGCAAATTAATCGCACATTTTTATCTATTGTAAATGTCCCTTGAATTATCATTTTAATACTCTTATCAACATGGAAAAGTGGATAGGCTTGCTTTGTGCAAATGTTTTTTTATTGCAAACCACAACAACAACATGTAGTGTTACAGCCATTCACGTCTGAAGCAAAATCTCAAACAAAGCAACACTATCAATAAACAGATGACAAAAAAATAAATACCTAGTCACAAAAACAGCCCCCTCAACAACCTTCAAAACAGGGTGATACAAAATAAATCCATCCATTGTCGCCTGGTTATGACGCGGAGGAGGCGGAGAATTTAAATTGCCGGTGTGTTTGGCCATCAAGTGTTATTTCAGACTGGATGTGCTACGGTGATAACTCAGTTCACACCGACAATACACACAGATAACTTTTATCTAACGAACTTTTCCATTCATAATTTTGTTAGCAGCATTTCAGCATCTCGTGCTCGACATCCACACAATACGGTAGCGTGGGGCGCGCTTATTGTTTTGCTTCCGGTTTACAGCTGGATCCTGTAGTTTTTCTAACGTTACTAGCAGTGGCCTCAGCTTATGAAAAAACTACAAGTTCACTAGGTCACAAAGAGCGTTAATCTCGCGATAAAGAAATTAACGCCGTTAAAATTGTTTTGCGTTAACGCGTTAATAACGCGATATTTTTGACAGCACTAATATATATATAAAAAATAATAAATATAACAATATAAAACACATAAAAATGTATAATATAAAATAATAAATATAATAAAAATAAATAATATAATAAATAAAAACATATAATAAAAACAATAAATTAATAAAATAAAATATAAATATAAAAAAAATAGTAAAAAAACATAAATACAAAAATAAATATAATAAATAAATTATAAAATTTGATAATAATAATTTTGATAATTTTTTTAATAATTAAAATCACGTATTTTGATTGAACTTCCTGTCTGAGAAGACGACTTCTGGGGAAAAAAGTCTTTCTAACTGGAGTTAAGGTGACGTTCGTTTGCTGCATTGACTCATAAATCAGGTTCTGAATCTGATAATTTAACACTGCTGGGTTTGACTGAAGATCAGAAACTCTCCACAAAGACTGAATCAAATGATCCGACAGGTGAGGGCGGTCTTACCTGTACAGGGCCACGTAGTACCGGTCCGAGCAGGTCTGCTGGGAGTCCATGACCTGGAAGAGCAGCATGAGCGCCTGCACGGCCGTGTTGAACTTCACCAGGTGCACCACCTTGAACAGCGTGTCCAGCTGCTCCTTCACCTTCTCGTCCCCGGTGCCGGCGTAGGGATACGCCCTGTTCACGCCCGACAGCAGCACGCTCAGCATCTTCGACTCCACGTCCTTCTTCTTGACGCAGGCGCGGAAGAACGAGAAGTAGATGGTGATGAGTTTGGCGGCGAGCTCGGCCTCTTCGTGGCTCAGCATCACCTGGCTGAGGAAGCACACGGCGTAGTACTGCGCCTTCGGGCTGATGTTGGGCCGGAACATGAGGCGCTCCACCTCGCAGCACACCACCACCTTCATGTTGGGGTGTTTGTGCAGCAGCGTCTCCAGCAGGTACGACGCCTTGGCCGCCGTCTTGTACTCGGGGTCTCCCAGCTTGTTGACCACCTGGATCAGCAGCGCCCTCTCCTGCTCCGGCCGGCTACACAACATCTCGTGGGCGGTGGCCAGCGCCTTCGCTTTGGTGGCCGCCACCGTGTCGTGAGCCACCGTGTCCAGAGCCGACACGAACTCGGCCACGTGGTGCTTCAGCTGGTGCTCAAAGTACCAGAGGATGAGGCGGCGGTCGCGGGTGTCGCGGTTGCCGCTCGCCTTCTCCTCCAGCTCGTCGAACGGGTGCTGGGCGAAGGGGCGGAGCTTCCTGTTCTCCGGCAGCAGGTCGGACAGCAGCAGCTCTCGCAGCGTGTCCAGCGCCATCAGACCCATCCGCCGGCTGCCCTTCTTCTTCACCATGGCCACCAGGTTCTCCACGTGTTCGAGCGTGTGCACCGGAGCGTCCTGGATCAGAACCGTCATCGCCGCCATCCTGTCGGCAAGCACGCCGGAGGAGACGACCGTCTTCATCCAGTTGGAGTTGGCTCCTTTCTGTAGGTTCTTCTTGCTCTTGTAGAGCGCCACCTCGGCCTCGAACAGCTGCTGGGCGAGCGTCTTGTACTGGGTCACCAGCGAGGGATCCTGCTGGGTCGACGAGCCCTCGGCGGTGTACTCCAGGTCGAACCACTTCCCTCCGGGTTTGATGAGCAGCACCTGCCGCTGCTGGAACTCGAACACGTTCACGTTCTGCTTCGCCTTCTTCCCGACGTCTTTCGTCTTTGCCTTCTTCACCTCCACCTCCTGTTTCTTCTTCACTTCCTGCTGAGAACTCGACGCCTGTTCCTCTTTCTTCGCCTGCGCCTTCTTCTTACTCTCCTTCTCGCCGCCGTCCTCGGCGTCGCCCTCGGGCTCATCTGTGATGACCTGCACGCCGCTGTACGCCCGGATGCCCAGCTTGGTGATGAACTTCTCCAGCTCGCCCTCCTCCAGGTCGTCTATCGCTCCTTTCTTCCCTCCGTCCACGAGCTCGTTGGAGTCGTCCAGACCGGCGAGCATGACGTAGTCGGCCTGCGGACGAACAAGAGACGAAGAAAAACATCAACTTTTTCTACAAAAAGTTAGAAAATAGAGAAATGTGTCAGTTTCTCTGTATTTAATATTAAAAATTGACATTTTTCACAGTTTTTATGACGTTTTATATTTAAATATTAATCGATTATTGAGGTAAATACGTCAGATAATCGATGGATTTAGTCGTTGGTTGAAGCTGTGGTTATGTTGTCATGATATTGGATGGAAATATTCATGTTGGGAGCAGAAATAACGATTAAAAAGTAATTTTTGTAGCTGAAGATGGGTTATTTTAACGTTACCTGAACGTTTATCAGATGTTCACCTGTGTCAGCCTCAGTGTTTAAAGACTCAGAGTTTAAAACAGGCTGGTTCATGTTTGTTACCTGAGCTTAACTTAGTTAAACTCACCTGAGTTCCTCCGAGTCGTAACACCTCCTCCAGGCTGAACTCTTCTTCTTTCTTCGGTCTGTCGTCACCTCCACCTCCGGCCTCCTCCTCCTGCTCCTGCTCCTCCGCCTCCCCGCCGCTGTCCCCGGCCTCCATGTCGTCCTCCTCGGGCCTCCACGTCTCGCTGTTTGTCGCTCTGGACCTCTTTCGCTGCTTCTTTTTCGCTGCCATGCTTGTTGCTACAGCATGAGGAAGACGTGACCCGGATGTGGAAGGAGACGTCACGTCAGGGTTTCCGGTTAAAAAAAGAAACGTACGTTATTATTTTTTTATTATTTAAAAATAAAACGTGGACATTAAATTTACGTGAACCGTCAATATCTGTTTATTTAACGTTTTTTTTAAATGTCGTACAGCATATATACTAGAAGGTAACGGAACACGTGACTTCCTTAACGGCTCGTCCAATCAGAGAGTTTGTTTGTAGCTCGCGTTTATTCCGATTTGATGGTACCGGAAATGCACGAAACATCTTTCAAAATAAGATAAAAATGTACTGAAGCTTTTGCGGACTGCTTGCACTGTGAAAATAAATAATTCTATGAACATACAGATATTTATATGGCATCTAATTACTGTAATTTAAGATTAGAAGCAAGACAATAAATTGTTAAGAGTTCATCACTGTAATTTATATGAAATTTTACACACGAAGCTTAGACATTAGCTAAATATTTGGATATTCATCAATTAATGTTGATTCCCTCCCCCCTTACCTATGTATTACGAGTTACAATCACGGCTCATTGATGAATTAACACACATATAAACGAAATATATAAAAAAAACTTTCAGACTGACTGATTTGTTTTATATTAATTCTAAAAACTACAAATATGGCCGACAAAATATTTTATTGTGAAAGGTTAGCCGGAAACTCGTCTCACTGACTTTACTCGCTGTTAGCGTTAGCATTTGGCTCCTTCACGAGGACTTTGTAGTTTTTAGCTGCTTTAAACTACAAACACACACTAATAAAAACTACAGATATTTATATCGTCTGTACCCGAAATGGTAAGAAAGTGTAGTTATTGTTATTTTACATGAACAAGCAGCAGCATGAGGTCAGTCAGCGTTAAAACACAGCAGCTGCTCAGCAGAGCCTTCATCCGTCCTGTCAGTCAACCTGCAGCAGGTGAGTGCAGCACAGATCACCTGAAATATGACTTACCTGAGTTTTTAACCTGTCAGCTGAGCTCAGGTTGTCATAACAACAGTCACATCTCTGTCCACGTGTCACGAGACACACTGTCCATGCTGTGAAACCTCAATGTCACGTGATATTTTCATGTTTTCTGTGATGTTTTGACATAATTTAAGGTTTTATTCTTAAATACATCCAGAAACATGAAGAATGAAGTCTGTTTACTAGATTATAACTCAAGTTAACTCTATATTATGTCAGTTAAAATGTTCAAATTCAAATAATTTGTGTTATAAAGTCACTTTAAACTCTCTGCAGGGACAGATCACACTCCTAATGTGTGATTCAATGTGTGTGTGTGTGTGTGTGTGTGTGTGTGTGTGTGTGTGTGTGTGTTCAGTGTTTCATCATTAAAACTGTGTTTCCTGTTCATGTCATTGGCAGTGCGATGGCGAGCAGCTCAGTCCAGACTCTTCAGCAGCCCTCCATCATCAGACGAGGAGAAGCCCCGAGCCTCCATGCTGAGACACCTGACCTCCAAAATAAAAGCCACAGGTCCGATCACGGTGGCGGAGTACATGAGAGAGGTGCTCACCAACCCTGTGACGGTAAGCGATCGTCTGCAGGTCCTGGATCAGTTAGAATGTCAGGGATCTTCCTTACTTTTATTTTGTAATAATAATGACAGATTAAGCATAATGCCCCCTCTGTCGTTATCATGTTTGGCCACTGGGGGGCGACAGACAGATACCCCACCCCGGGCTCTGTCCATGGTGCTTCAACAGTTCAGGGTCACTCTGTCTGCCCTCTGTTTGATTTATTTTGAAAATCACTATCCCTAGCAACCACCAAGAATCACCATAACAACCACTGCACGTACCCTAGTAACCACCTAATAACAATCAAGCATCACCATAACAGCCAGAACACCCCTGAACCCAGTCAGATCGCCATAGCAACCAACCGGCAGCTTCATCACATCCTGATTAAAATGTTATTGATTAATTATGTCAATAAAATATAAAAATATAGAAATTAAATGTTTATAATAATTTTCCCACCATGTCCTTTATTGACGTGAACGACTCTTTCAGGGTTATTATGTGAAGAACGACATGCTCGGACCTGACGGAGATTTCATCACATCACCTGAAATCAGTCAGATTTTCGGAGAGGTGAGGCGAGAACACACTCATACAGTTAGTCAGTTTATTACAGGACACGCCCCCTATGTGTCCTTGAAATCCTGGAAAGTTTGTGAATTTGAGGAGAAAAAAATAGAACTTTAAGTTAATTTGATATTCCACATGATTAACAGTGATTAACTTTGATCCATGTCTCAAACCATGGTGTGTTTTGGGTCCTTGGATGTAAGGGAATTCAAGGTCCTTGAAAAATCCTTGATTTCAACCCACTTCTTCTACAGTTAATTCAGTTTCCCGTCACTGTTAGATGGTCATTAATTAATTAATAAACATGGAAATCCTGGAAAATCCTGGAAAACTTGT
Source organism: Argyrosomus regius (assembly GCA_946959425.1). NCBI lineage: Eukaryota > Metazoa > Chordata > Actinopteri > Sciaenidae > Argyrosomus > Argyrosomus regius. The sequence continues at coordinate 746,252 of OX336901.1, read as the reverse complement.
CGTGCCTCGTGTCCTGGTTTGTTTGAACGTGTCTGTGTGTGTCCTCAGCTGATCGGCGTGTGGATCATCAGTGAGTGGATGGGAGCAGGTCAACCCAAACAGCTGCAGCTGGTCGAGCTCGGACCTGGAAAAGGATCTCTGTCCAGTGACGTCCTCAGAGTACGAGTAGTTATTATTTCAGTCATCATCATCATCGTGTTGTCTTTAGAATAAAGTAGTGACGTCGTTGTTTCTCTCTCTTCAGGTCTTCAGTCAGTTGCGGCCCGTCCTCGGCGGGGCTTCGGTGTCCGTCCACCTGGTCGAGGTGAGTCCGGTGCTGAGTCGTCTTCAGGCCCAGAGTCTGACCGGGAACAGCAGCCAGGAGGCCGACGGCGAGGACGAGCCGGTTTACCGCCGCGGGGAAACTGCAGCCGGGCTGCCGGTGTCCTGGTACCGTCGCTTAGACGACGTCCCTGCAGGTACGGACACGACGCTTCATGCCTCGACTAACGTAAACACACCTGAATCACAGAGCACCGGTGGATGCAGTCTGTCTCTCTTCTTTTTACAGGATTCAGCATCTTTCTCGCTCACGAGTTCTTCGACGCTCTGCCGATCCACAAGTTTCAGGTCAGTTTAAAGTCAGTGTGTTAGAACTGTGTCGTTATATGACACGACCACCAGATGGCACCACGGTGAAGAAGCCGAGTGATCAAAAGTTCTGAAGTTTCAGAGAGAACTTGATTTGATTTTAAAGAAGAAGAATCAAAGTTTTGTGTCCTGACATGAATTTTCTTTGTTTCGGGCAGCGGACGCCGAAAGGTTGGAGGGAGGTGATGGTGGACATCGACCCGGAGAAACTGGACCGGCTGAGGTTCGTCGTGGCGCCGTCTCCCACTCTGGCCTTGTCCACGCTTGTACAGGTCAGTAGTACCTGAGCGGCTCGGTCATGTGACCCAACACAGCTGGAATTATGTGTAAACAAAGTAAAATATTCTAAATTACTGCAACAATTAATATTAAATTGTCTCTGTTTATTTTTACAACGACCAAACCACAACTGAGTGGAAGTTTTCTTGAGCAAGACGCATCAAGAATCTTTTTATAACCAATAACTTTATGTTTTTATAGTTTGTTCACTTGAGAGGTGAGAAAGATTCTGAAACAGAGAATCGAGCAGACCGGCAGCATCCAGGCCGTCTGTCTGTATTTTCAATTAGTGGAGTGCAAACTTGTGTAACAGATTTCCGGTTAAACGTCCGTTAAAAGCAGCAGCAGCCTGTGCAGCTTCATCAGAGCTCACTGGGACACTGGGCTGATTAATGAGGACAACCAGTGGCCCGACACAAACACACGAGTCAGTCGAGTTCACGCGTTTTATAGTTTGTGTTGTTTCACACAGAAACAGATAAAACAGTTTTATAGATCGACACATGAACAATCAGATGAAACGATGAGATTTATTTAGGAAGGAGGGAAACAAAAGTGACTCATTCAAACCTCAACAGTCCAAAGTTCATGATATTTAATGTACAGTGTTATGAAACAGAATAACGCAGCAAGTTTTCACTTTGGAGGAAAATATTTGGCATTTTTTCCAATAATTAATGATCAAAAATCTGTTTTTTTTTAATGAACTCATGTTTTAAAATGTACCTTTTCAAAACAGGGTTCCCACATGTTCTTAAACATCAAATTTAAGGACTTTTTCAACAGCTTTCCAGGCCCAATTCCCTCAAGGAATGGAACAGCTTTGTTTGAGACACAGATTGAGGTTAATGACTTTTAGAAAATTGAATTTCTCTAACAAGAACCAGCAGAAAAAAAACTTTTACTAGTAATTAAACTGAACTTTTGAACTTTCAATGACCCGTGTGTATTTTTATTAAGTCTAAAGGATTTCAAGGACCCTTGAGCACCGTGTTAAATAAATAAACTTGTATTCAGACATTTCTCCTTTTGTGCCGGCGTATTGAAAAACTATTTTCCAGAGTGCAGACGGAGAAATAACTGCACTGAAACACAAACAAACGTCCTTGAAAACAAAAGGAGCTTCAAACATGCGACAGAAAAGCAGCGATGCAGACGCAGAGGAGCTTTAAGTTCACTCGTAAGAGCTGCATGAAGTAGAAAATGAAGACGGCCTTTAATCTTTTAAACTCAGTGGAAATGAACTCCGCAGATAAACTCTTCGAGGTTTGTTTTATAGCCTCCATCTGGTTTTTATTGCCCACGTTTATACCAGCTATACGTTCACAGCCTGTTTGATTTGGCCTCTCTGGCTCACTTAAGACACTTTGAACATCCTGCCAGAGGCCTGACATCATCATCATCATCATCATCATCAGTCTGTTTGGATGAAGAACCTGCTCTTAAAATCCAGTCTGAATGGCCAACAGCTCGAGAGTTCAACCTCCGTATTATCAAACCAGACGTGAGCCGTGAAACTTTGGAGAGTAAATTTTAAAGATTCATTTCTAATTGAGGTCGTCAGTTTGTGATGTGGTGACTGTGAACGAGTGAAAAGTTCATCCAGACTCGCCGTCTTGTACGGACACTTAATCAAACGAGGGTGAAACTAACTTAAACACAATATTTAGTTTTATTTTCACCTCACATGTGGGCGAACAACAACATGGCATGCTGGGACATGTAGGAAATCACACACACAAGCAGCGGAACAAGCAGAGATGTCGTCTTTTTATCTCACGTGTTCTTCTTCCTGGTGCCTACATTACCCACAATGCACCTTGCTAGTAGTTAATATAGCCTTGAGCCTCCAGCAGAGACGAGGAGCAGCTACAGAAATCAGAAACATTTTAATAAATACTAAAATAAAACGCTGCATTGAACCAAACACAGTCACAGAGACCGTCATCAAACATTTCAATCAATGGATTCACTCACTGGAATATAAATTATGAATCGTGGCTCCAGCTGATGATTGTTTTCATTATTGATGATGATCGTCTGAAATATGTTCAATCAACTCAGATGGAACAGAGAAAATCCTCTTAAACGACAGTTTGACATTTCTACTTCAATAAATAATATAATAATAATAAATAATAACTGATTACTAAATGATTTATTAAAAAATCAGCGTGATTGAAATGTGTGAGTTGAATTATTCAGTCCACCTTAAAAAGGCGGAAACCTGGCCAGGGGGTTCACAACAGTCAGACTGTGGTCGGAGTCTCCAGCAGAGATGAACTGAGAGTGAAGTCATTCATTATTGATCAAGTTATAGTGTGTGTGTGTGTGTGTGTGTGTGTGTGTGTGTGTGTGTGTGTCGTGTCTGCATCGTAATGAGGACTTACCTGCATTCCTGCGTTACGAGGACGTTTCTGAATTACGGGGACGCTTCGGTCGGCCCGCACTACTTCTATCGATTGTTTAAAGGTTAAGATGAGAGTTTACTCCTGAGGTACTGTCATGTACTGAAGTATTGAAAGACAACCGTGTGTGTGTGTGTGTGTGTGTGTGTGTGTGTGTGTGTGTCAGGCAGATGAAAGGCGGGGTCACGTGGAGGTGTGTGCAGAGGGCGGAGTCATCGTCCAGCAGCTGGCCCGGCGGATCGCAGAGGACGGCGGCGCGGCGCTGATCGCCGACTACGGCCACGACGGGACGAAGACGGACACGTTCAGAGTGAGACACCTCACACCTGTACGATACAACAGCTGATCACAACACCTGGATAAGAAGCTTTAAATGAGGTCATGGTTGCACTGGAATACATTTTATTGAGAGATTAATTATATTGTTGTAGTTCCTAATAGAATATTATAAACATTCTCTCAACATGTCAACACCTTCACTAACTATAAGCATTTAATGAACACCTCAACAAAAACATTAAAGCATCATAACATAGGACCTTATGGCAGAACAGTTGTATTGGATGATTAAAACTGTACAGGTGTACACACTAAAGTCATGAAATGTTGAATACTGTGATGAATATTTATAATAAAATAATAAATAAACTAAAACGACATTAAAGATAGAAGATTTCATCTAAATCAACCAGATTTCTCTTCAGATTTTAGAGCTTTTGTAATTTTGTTAATCAAGTTTTTGGACATTTTTAGACCTTTTTAGACATTTTTGGACAGTCTTTGGACAGTCTTTGGACAGTCTTGACAGTCTTTGGACAGTTTGTCTGGTCGTGTCTTCATTTACAGTTGAAGGAAACAGATGTAGGAAGCAGGCGGAGAGGAAACCCGGGTCGGTATTCTCCTCTTCTGCATCTGATATTTTCATTTTCTCAGTTTTCACCTCATAATTTTAAATTAATTTGACTAAATCTGAATAAATTTCTTTGACATCAGGAATAATTTCCCACATCCGTACTACTAAAAAAAATAAGTTCTTATTATTCAAACATTATGCTGTAAATCTTTCAAATTGAAGTATGTGAATATGAAATAAAGCTTGCAGTTATGTGATGGAGCTTTAATCATACAGTAGGTCGGCTGTCTGAGCGTTTCTTGGCTCAGACAGCCGAAGCTGACGGGAAACTGTTGAATCTTTTCAGATCCAAGCCGAGAGAGAGAAAATAAAAACATCTGAGGCTCTACTCTACTTTACTTTACTCTACTTTACTTTACTCTACTTTACTCTACTCTACTCTACTCTACTTTACTTTACTCTACTTTACTTTACTCTACTTTACTTTACTTTACTTTACTCTACTTTACTTTACTCTACTTTACTCTTCAGGGTTTTAAAGGTCACCAGCTCCACGACGTCCTGTCCTCGCCGGGCTCGGCTGACCTCACCGCCGACGTGGACTTCAGCTACCTGCGGAGGATGGCCGGAGGGGGCGTGGCCTGTCTGGGACCCGTCACTCAGAGGACGTTCCTGAAAAACATGGGCATCGACTCACGACTACAGGTGAGTTCAGCTCAGGACGTTTAATGGTGACAAGGAAATTTATATTTTAAGACACTGTGATCACGATTATTTTTGAGTCTGGTTTGGTCTCGGTGAAAACATCAGACTCTGTAGCTGCTAAATGCTCTCTGAAGCTGATTTAACGAACCGTGTAACGACAGCAGCAGTGGAGTCGATCACGTGACACACACTGACCCAAAAAGACTTCCTACAAGCCTACGTTGTGAAAACCGTCTCACAAAATGACTCGATTGATCCGTTATGTCTGAAAACATTTAAAAAGTCTCGAGAGAGTCGCACAATTAAATCATTTTATCCACATTCAAGTTAACGAAGGGTTAAACGAAGAGTTAGCGGCTCCTGCAGCGTCAGAATAAGTCCAGAGATACAAACGAGGTCCTCAGTTGATGACTCAAACTGGTTGTGGAGTTCAGGAACAGAAACCTGCAGAGGTTTTCAAACCGCCCTGTGGTTCTTTGCAGGTTCTGCTGAGAAACTGCAGCGACGCGACCACCAGGAAGCAGCTGACGGGCAGCTACGACATGCTGACCAACCCCGCCAAGATGGGCGAGCGCTTCCACTTCTTCAGCCTGCTGCACCACAGCCGGCTGGCCAAACCCAAGAAACCAGACGGGCTGAAGCTGGAGAAGAAGAGCCCGGCGCCGCTGCCTGTGGCCGGATTCACCGAGCTCAGCTTCTCCTGACGGGGAGCGATGTGAACGTTCCTAGAGACGTTACAAGAAGTATTTTTATGTCCGACATGAAGTGAAATAAGAAGTCAGACTGTCTTTAAAACATTTGTGCATCTGTCAGATTCTTCCATTTCAAAACCACGTTTCTATCGCCGGCCCGCTGCGTCACCTGATACCGAGCGACTGGTGAAAACTGTGACACCGCTCGAGGTCGGAGGTCATCCCACAGCAGGAGGATCTCTTCTTTCCCCGCCTCCCCTCCCCCGCCGCCGCTCGGCCGTCGGCCTCCGTCGTCCACATCTTGAAGCAGTTAGCTGAGCTCACTAGTTGTGCAGCAGCCATTCACAACGAGGCCCCGCCGCTCCTCTCGGTAGCAATTAAAAGATTCGGTTACACATGTGGGGGGGTCGCCGCTGCCAAGACAAGCAGCCGTCCTCCAGAGGAGCGGCGGAGCGAGGCGATCGTGTTCAGGATTGGTAATTAAATGATCGTTTCCAAACATCCTGCCGAGGATCGTTATCAGCTTTTCCTCTGATTCAGGAGGGTCGGTGGTGTTTTGTTTTTTCTTGACCAGGTTTGACGAGTCTGACTCGGACATTTGGAAGAAATTAGAGGATTTAACTAAACCGCTGTTTGAAAATCCGACTTTAGTTTGAGATTAAACACGATTTAATAAAGATTTCTCAAAGTTTCTGTCTCACTTTGTAACTCAGCAGCACATTAACTATTAAACTCCTGTGTGACGTAATGATCTGTACATCCTGAACAGTGAATTATTAACTCCACACCAAAAGACTGCAGCGTAACAACAGGCAGCTGAAAGATTTTCAGACTTTATTGATCTCAACGGGAACTTTTACGCTGCTTTCTCTCAAAGAACAAAACCGGACACGAAGCCGAGGTCTCAAACTCCTCTGTGATGTGTCGTCACCACTTGAAGTCAAGTTTTAAGTTTGAGACTTAAAAAGTTAGTCCTGCTTTATGAGGCCAAAAGTTATCGCCTGTGTCCAACCACTGGAACTTTTTCAGGGTACAGAGGGAACTTTTGGTTCCTGATTTTAGTTACTGAGGTGGGAACAAGGCGTTTCTTTGCACACGAGTTCAAGATCAAGACAGACAAACTCTGGAGGACTCAATAAAATCGTTTTTAAATCAATATTTTGACACCGTATTGGTTAATGCAAAGTTGCACAGCGAGCCGGTTCGATACACGACTTAGTTAGTAGGTCATCAATGTTTCTTTCTATCCTGATTTCTGTTATTATTATAATTACCAATAACTGTCTCACTTATCTGTGAAAATCACCTCAACCACCACCGTTGTCCAGCACTAAACCTGGGCGATGCACGGCAGCCACTTTGCGGCAGAACGCTCTCGGTACTCTCCGTGATCAGCTCGAGGTGGAGAAGAAGAAGGAAACATTACAGCAGGGGATGATTAAGGTGGGCGGATGGAGAGAGCGGGGACCGCAGTGAGCGTCCACGTTACTGTTACTGGGACATTTGGATTTATAAGGACCAGACGGAGGGAAGGAAGTCTAAAATTTTATTTGTGTGACAGTTTTTACTGGTTTCTACTAGTTTCTGCTGTTCTATCCATAGGTTGCTATGTTGAATAACCAGGATGTAAAATGAGATTTTCCCAAAGTAAACTTATTCAGCTTTAATATTTTCCATCATAAAATCACATGACATGACATTTCTTGCAAAAATATAAAACATGTGAAATAAATTCTCAGGCTGGAGTCGGATCAGGATCAACGACGAGTCAAACAACAAGTTTGTTTTTGTTTTTTCTTTTCTCAGGCAGGTTTCCACAGAAAGACAATAGCAGCTCAATTCTCAGCTCGTCTTCAACCAAAGTTTCAGAAAATCGCTGAAAATAACTTTCGAAAGTTTGTTCCTCTGCAAAAGTCCCACATCACGGCAGCCTCGTGTCTGCTATGGAACAAAGTTTTATGAGTCTTACGTCTGGATTTTTAGTCGTATGAGATGAATAATTTGATTCACACATGATCTTCAGAGGACGAAATGTAACGGCTTTGGTGAACCTCTGAAACAAATACATGTATAACAGTCCTGTATGTGGATCACTATGCAGTTAGCAACAAAGGCTAATCTAGGAGGCTACTTTCTGTGTTTTAGGAGGCTAACGCTGCTTGACCTGATGATATGTTTTGTTTTTCTGTTTCCAGTCGTGTTTCCCAAATCACTAAAGAAGCAGGCGGTGAGTGCAAAGTTAACTAAAACAGCTACAACTACGAGAGCAAGACCGACGTTGAAAAATACCAGGATTGTCCTGTGTTGTGTTAACGTTACCTGAAAAGTCAAATCTAAAATTTTCATGTTAACATGTGAACTGTACTGTTGTGTAACATTAGCATTCAGCTAAGTCAGAGGATAAACCCCTTTAATGTCGGTGCCATCCTCAGGACAAATAAAGTTTTCATCCAGCCAATAATTTAGTTTTCTTGTGTGTAATGAACTTTTGCAGACGAACAAACCGAAAGTTATCAGTGAAATTTCAAAGAGTTCCCAATAGTGCAAAGACATCCCGACGAGGAACGAGGAAATGAAAGAACATCATCATCATCAGACATAATCAAGAGTTCCAGTTCACGTCTCTACGCGGCTCCGTGAGATCTAAAACGTAACAACAACAACGTCATAAAAATATTCTGTGAGCTGAAAAAGTGTGTAAAGGCTCTGGATTTTCTTTGTCAGCCCTTCTGCGGCTCGGTTGGCGGTGACGTTGACGTTGACTCGCGTGGCTCGTAGAAAAAAAGAGGAATAAAAGTTTAAGATGTGTTGAAATTTTAAAATGTTCTGGACCTGAATTATCGCCGCAGTGAGCGTGTCACACTGTCCTCAAACAGCTGCCTGACTGACCGCCACGTCCCGCCGACGCGTTTTCACGGTCTCCATGGTGACAGTTTCCATGGACAGCCGTCGAGGGATTACGCCGCTTTCCTTTGGAGGAAATGTTTACCCTCCGCGATGGGGGGAACTCTTAGGGGTCCTCCTCCATGTCGTCCAGGTTGGGAGACATGATGAAGTGTTTGGGGTAGTGCAGGCCTCGCTCGTCGGCGTGCTCCTCCCAGCGGGCGTCGTCGCTCTCGTGGGTGATGTAGCGCTCGCCGCGCCGGGTCTCGAACTCCCTGAGGTCCAGCCAGGTCTGGTAATCCTGCACGGAGACGAGAACAAAGATTATATCGTACGCTCGAGCATGAACGCGACAAGTTTGAATCGTTTCAGCCATCTCACGTGACAGATTTATTTGTTACGGACGTTATATTTTGTAATCGGCCTTCTGCAGTAACCAGATCTCACATTGTGTAAGCAAGAAATCAGGTTTCCATCACAGGGATTAGGATTAGGAGCGGCTCTAGACGTCTGAATATTCAGAGACATCAGCCGGTTCCTCCACTTTAAAACCTTTACAGCAACACAGATTTTTAATCTTTGATCACAGATTTTAAACGATGGAGGGTGTCGCATACTGTGCAGACAGTCAGTGAGTTTCCAGGTTTGCTCACCTGCAGCCAGGGGTGGCTCAGTGACTTGTCCACGCTGTAACGCTTCCTCATCTTCACCTGCAGCAGGTTGTTGATGAGGTCTGTGGCTGTGACCGAGAACAAAATGTTAAAATCAGGAAATCTGAATCATTTCGTCTCTCTTTGATTTGTCAGTTAATTAAATTCACGTCGTATCAAAACATCTAAATTCCTTTGCTGCGGAGTTACATAATTATAAATCCAGTTTCATTTTTAAAGAGAAGAAACGTCTTTAACACGAACACGTTTTATTTTAAAGACCGGGGACAGCCAACAGCTGCGTATTTACCTTTTCACTTCTTTGTCACACTGATTCGACGTCTAACTATTAGAAAACAAGCCTGAGAATCAGACTAATCTACAAATTCCTGTTTCATTTGCTGTGGACGGGTGAAGTATGGAACTAAATGTCCACGAATTTAGAGAAATCAGGGCCCTAAACTGCTTATGCTGCTAACAGATTATGTTAACCTGCAGACTCTCAGCCAGAAAACAGTGAAAAATGTCTTATTTTGATATTCAGTTAAAAATTATATCAGAAAATCAGAAAATTGTCACATCATCGCTGCGAACAGAAAAATATAATAAATTGCTTATCAAAAAACTAATTTTCTGTCAATCAACTAATCGATGAATCTACTAATTGTTTCAGCTTCACGTTTATTTGATGTATGTTGAAGAGTTTTGTCCATTCTTGTGGCTTTGTGGCTCTTTAAGGTCTCTTTACGTCTCAGCTCCACATTTAAAACACCAGACAGTCCACGCCGTCCACTCACCCTCCTCTGAGATCTCCTTCCACGGGTTGGGCGGGTACATGAAGGCGGCGTTCTGGATCTGGTCGTTGATGTCCTCATCTTCGTTGAAGGGAAACGTCCCGCTCAGACTGACGTAGATGATGACGCCGACCGACCACATGTCCAGAGATCGGTTGTAGCCTTTGCTGCGAAGCACCTCGGGCGCCAGATAAGCCGGAGTCCCGACCACCGAGCGCCGGAACGACTTCTCGCCGATGATCCGAGCGAAGCCGAAGTCGCAGAGTTTCACCTGGAGAAGAGCGAATATTAAAAGTTGTGATCCAACAAACATTTTAAAGCAACAGAAAGAAACTGATGATGAGTTCTAACCTGAGGGAACGGTTCTGCTGAGGCCAGGAGAACGTTCTCGGGCTTCAGATCGCAGTGGACGATGTTCTTGAAGTGAAGATGTCTGAGCGCCACGAGGATCTACGGACACGACAAGCACGAGATGATTCAACACTCGACAAGCTGCAAAGACGTCAGTTTCTGCTATTTTCTGACATTTTATAGATATCATCACTCTGCTGGGTGACGGAAAATGCATCACTAGCTTTACGTCTTCATCAGAGGGTCATGGGCTCCATCACCATTGAGCTCCATCCCCTTCAGGTTCGAGACACTAATCAAACCTGACCTGTGTGACGAGGAACTTGGTGAGGCGTTCGGGCAGTCGGCTCTTCTCGCTCGATAAAATCATCTCCAACATGTCGCCGTGAAGCTTCTCCATGACGACGAAGACCTGCTCGGGCGTCTCGAACATGCACTCCAGGTTGACGATGCCCGGGTGGTGGAGGTTCTGTCAGAAGCACCATCAGATCAGATTTTATATCGCTTTATTCAGTGTTGTGTTGATCTGCTAACAGTCGGCGTGTCGTACCTGGAGGATGGCCACCTCGTTCCTCAGCTGGCTCTCCTGTTTGGTGGGAAACCTCATCTTGTCGATGATTTTGATGGCCACGTCTCTGCCCGTCTTTCTGTGTTTACCTGCAGACGGCGAGATATTTTTATTAACCTGGAACTGAAACACGAGGATGAGCCACCCACAGTATATTTTCCCGTGTTTGGCAGCTTTAACGGTGACGTGATCGTCTCAGGTTGCCTGTTTTCGTTGGTTTTGAACCAGTTTTGCTCTCCGTGCCATGTGACTCACCTCCGTAGACGATCCCAAACTGTCCCGAGCCGAGGACCTCGTCTGCAAAGATCTGATACACCGAGCTGATATCCTGAACAACAAACAGATCAGAGCAGGACAGGAGTCACGTGACGACTAATTCAACCAATAAAAACAAACTACAAAATAATTCATGATAAAGATTATTTATAGAAAAGTCAAATTCATCTTTAACTTTTATTGTTTTTGTCTCTTTTTGGCTGATAAATTACACTTTAAATACGAGCGTAGGGACACAGGGTGGGAACCACACATACAGAGCAGAAAGAGACGGAAATTATTTAAGAGGCGCTGGATTGCTTACTTTACATATTATTATATATGTGCAGGGGTCGACAATATAAATGGCCCGGTGGCCCGGACGTACTTTTAAAACCGTCCGGGCCACCAGAACGCTCAAAGCACTAGCCCGGTGGGGCCAGTGAAAAATATGGCTTGAAAAAAAATATGTTTGGTAAAAAAAAAAAAAAATCTAATTTCACATTAAATCCCTGTGTACTGTGTTTTGCAATGACTTCTGTGAAATTGTCTCGGTTATTACCGCTCACACATAGTGTTACGTGATCCCGATCAAAGGCAGCCGGCGCTGTGCTCTCCCACTATGAGACCTGAATGGCCTGCAGTTAATGCTGCGTTCAAGTGACGTTGTCATGATCAGAAAAACTCTTTCTGACTGGGAAAATTCAAGAATACCCCCTCATGGTGGAAAATAACTCGTTAACTCTGTCATAATTTTGGTAGTTGCTGACTTGAATTGATATCCACAGTATTTTTCCACATGTTAAACATAAACAATAGAAACATGAACTTAAAAAGGCCGAAAGAACGACTAGCAAACGTGGGAACCGGGAATTTCCGTCACACCGTGAATGCAATTTTTTTTTAACCACGTACCGTCCCGGTCGGGGACAAGTGGGAGGCTGAGTGCATCGTGTGCAAAGCTGGCACATATGTTTCAGTGTCTAACCCTCTGAGGACGGATTGGGCGGATCCGCCCAAAAAGTCTAAAGTTTTACATATCGGTTAATGGTATCAGCCTTTAGGAGCTGAAAGTTATCGGTTATGGGTATTATATTATTATTAATAACTTGGAATTATTATGATACAATTATTTTAATCATCTAATGATAAACACTTGCTTTATAGAAATTATAGTAGCTGGTCTTTTATATTTTTGATGAATACAGGCGGGAAATGTTAGATATGTTCAATTCCTGAGCCAGTTGTTACAATGGTGGGGCCAAATTTGCCACTGGCCCGGCAAATTTCCCTTATTGTCTACCCCCGATGTGTGTGTTAGTAACATAATATCAATGTTTAATTGCTACTGTTACCTTGCTAACAAGGTAAGTGTGTATCTCTGATACTGAAATAAAATATTACAGGAAATGCAAAACTTGTTAACTGAGTAGTATTTTGGTAGTTTATGTTCCTAAATTATTCATTTTTTAAAAAGTATTTCAGAGATTCCTCCACCAGTGGTACACGTGACAGTTTGAGCACCAATGTTTTAAAGTATTTGTGTTTACTCCTCTCTGTGGACACACAGGATGTCATGTGAGTAGTTATTTTTCCTTTTTATTTGTAATTTTCCAATAAAGCATTTTGTGTTATACGACAAATAAATTGTTTGACAGTTTTACTCAAGTAAAAGTTTGTTTGTTTAATCAGGAAAATGTATTCAATGCAAAAGAAATTCAAATTTTTTGGGACCTAAATTTTGCATTGTGAGTACTTCTACTTTTTGGCTAATAAATTACATTTTAAATACGAGTGTAGGGAGGTGAAGAGAGTCTGTAACTGTAAATGTACAAAAGCTACAAAAAGAACAATAACACAGGGTGGGAACCACACATACAGAGAGGAAAGAAACGGTAATTATTTAAGAGGCGCTGGATTGCTTACTTACTTTACTTCATGTACTCAATGCAAAAGAAATTATAATTTTTTGGGATCTAAATTTTGCATTGTGAGTACTTCTACTTTTGATACTTTAAGTACACTTTTCTGGCATTACTTTACTACATTTTTCCAGTGTGGTTAAATTCATGTTGGGTTTGGTTCATCATGAGACAGAGAATAATTATCACATGAGGAGATAACAGATGACTTACCACATTTTCTTGTATCTGGGAGTTGGACACTGATATGCTGATGGATAGTTCCTCTGAGGAGACAAAAAAAACACACATCAGACACACGTGTGCGTAAAGCCCCTCGCTTACAGCGCGACACGTGTGAGGTTTTATTTTTCTAACCTTCAAATCATTAAAATCTCATTTCCTACGTTTCCTTGTTAGTTAAAGAGATGACGGAGGAGATTTCCAGCTGCGATCAAACAGATTTGTTTGTTCAACACGTGATGAAAGAACGCTGAGGATGTTTCCAGCTGGGCCGCCGCCGCCGCCGTCCAAATCATTTTCCACATTTCAAATTAAAGCCTTTATTTCCTTTATGTTTAAGGATGCGTACATGTAGAGGAAACTCCCACACACACTTTTGCTCATGTAACCTGACATTAAAAAGCCGAGGGCGCGTTCTGTTTCCACTGATCAGCTGACATCGATTTCAGATCCCGGCCAGCGTTTGACCGGGTCACCTCTCTGCAATCAATACCGACAGTCTGCTGTGGTGAAGGCAGCCTGTTGATATTCAGGTCACCGGTAGAGAGTTTATGTCACCGCATTGACAGAAATGTAAACTCCAGATCGGTGGTTAAAAATAGCAAAAACTTTATTGATCTTTTTATTTTAAAACAGGAAGTTACTCCACATTTTATATATAATCAGATTTAAGTGAAACAGTTTCACATTAAAAGCCTTCCAACGGTTCAAAGAACAGAAGCCACTCCCAACCCTGAAAGGCTTTTACTTTGAAAACCTAACCCTAACCCTGAAAGGCTTTTACTTTGAAAACCTAACCCTAACCCACGGATACGCTGTCCATGCTTTACACCGTCACAGATCACTACTCATAAACTTTAAGTAACTTTACTTCAGTGTTTGTCTGTCTGTTTTTTATTTCCTCTTGTTGTGTATTATCACAGCCTCGTTACGTCATCTGTCTATTAACTTATCTATTTTTATTTTTAACGGTTTTATAATAAAGAGGCTCGTTCATTAAAAGTTAATCGTGCCACAACGTCCATTTTAGGTTTTTAGAGCTGGAGATTTCATTTTGGGATGAAACTTAAAACTCAGACAAAAAGACACTTTAACCTGAGATGAGTCAGCGCGGAAAATCCTCTGAAATCCTTCAATCATGTTAAAATGTCAGCGGGCGGTCCGCCTGTGTGTGTGTGTGTGTGTGTGTGTGTATGGGTGGAGGTGGTGGGGTTGTATAACAATATTTGGAAGCTCTTCACAGACAAATCCACACATCCATTAAAACATAAAAACACAACGGAGTCTAATCTGATTTGAGTCCATTACTGTGTCAAAGTGTAAAGACGTGTAATAAAGCTGACGGGGTCGTGGGTTCAATTCCTCGTAAAGCTTAACAAGTAGTGCCTTCTAATGAGCAGGAAACAAAGTCTGACTTTTGTCATGTGCATATATGAATGTCAGACTTTAACAGACTCGTGGAGTTCCTCAGGGATCAACTCTGGGCCCATTCTTATTCTCTGAATGCTTCCCGAAGGACACGTCGTAATGTAGGCATAACATTTACTTATTAAAAGTTAAAAGTCTGATGATGTTTTACATTTTTCTTATTGTCAACAAATCAAAGACCAACACCGTCTTTCTGCTAAATAAATATGGACTGGTGCAACAAATCTGCATCTAGAGTAGTCCCTAACAAACACAAACATTCTCATAACTTCTATTTAAAGTCCGTGTAAAGTCAGAATGAATGTGTTCTGAGTTTGTCAGACCAAAGAAGAAAGTGTTATTAACCACCCAGCCAAATTTGTATGATTAAAAATATCGACAAGTTTATGAAATCAGGTGTCAAAATCAGGTAAAAATGAATTCTCAGCTCCAGGACTGTGGGGGCGTGTCCTCTGAATGTGCTGATGCCACGCCCACTCGTGGGAGCGGTCGAGCAGCCATTTTGAAGCAGATGATTTCAGAAAATGACATGACTAACTTTGAAACACTCTGAGCTGAGATGAATTCATCTCTATCTCTCTGCTCAGGGTGGCCTCAGCGTGTCATCGAGCCACCCTTTAAGGACCGCCCACAAAAATCCTGAGACTGAAAACTGGTGAAAAACTGTTTGAACCTCTAACTCCACATTTCAGTAATATATCACGTGGTGCAGCATGCATGCAAATTTGACCGGTACTGAATCTTTTTATGCCAAAGACGACGTGAAGTCAGTGGTTGTTTTTAGCGGGGCTACTCACTGTGGTCCTTCCCCTGGCCGGGCCCGGCGCAGACGCTGGCTTTGGGCGTGACGGGCATCATCGCCTGACGGATGGCCTTCTCCCAGCTCTGGCCGACGTCCCGTCCCACACCGGTCGCCGCCAGGGTCGGGTTGTGGTACAGGCCGCCGTTATCCTCCCCGACGTAGTACACCATGTTGGCTGTGATCACCTCGAAGCAGTGAGGGTTGCTGCCCTGGGGGAGGCTGCCGAAGTCCTGCGCCGGCTCCACCTGGAGGATCTCGGACAGGGGGATCTCCTGTGGGTGGTAAAAGAAGTTCCTCTTGTTGGACGTAGCTCCACTTTCAGCTCAGAAACCCAAACATCTGTTCAAGTAAAACATCTCCTCTCTTCAAACTCGACTTGTTTGAATCATTTTAAGTGATTTCAGCCAATAAGAAGGTTTTAAAATGATCCACAGGACTCCATCCTAACACCTCTCCTCTCTCTGCTGAACTGCGAGACACTCTCTGAGTTACAGTGTTTGAAACTTCCCTTCCTTCCTTAGTACACCCCCTCCTCCTCCTCCTCCTCCTCCCCAAAAAAAACCCTGCACCCTGCCAGATCAAACATATAAAGGAGAACGATCGGTTCAGTGGTGTCTTCATGCCCCCTCGGTGTCATCTGAACGTTTTGTGTTCTGCCAAGTTCTCCCTCCCCTTCCCTCCTCAGCCCAGACCACAAACTCCGATCAGCATCCATTCATCCTGCCGCTCTGATTAAAAGGCAGGACGTGCCTCAGCCGCTTTGGGCACGAGGCAGCGTGGCGGCGAGCCAGAGAGACGGCAGGGAAGCGACCCGAGGTCCCAAAAAACTCCACAAATCTCTCTCCCCCCTTCTGCCTCGCCCACCTCTCGCTTTCTCTTCAAAGGAAGGTCTCTGCAGCGCTTTGTGGTGAAAGGGCAACAGGTCGCTGGCAGACACGACATGAAAGGAGGAGGTGGAGAACGAGGGAGGAAAATGATGGAGGGTGAACAGAGCTGCAGCCGAGCTGACCTGAATTCAGATGTGATCATTTGATACTTTCGAGGAAACGGATTCTCCTGTGTGGAGTTTAAATCTTCTGTTTGATTCCTGATGTCGCGTTTTAACACGGCTACAGAAAAAATCTGAATGTCTGCATGCAAACATGCTGATCACTAGCGTTCAATATATAGTCAACTACAGGAAACTACAGTAACGGGATCGATGCTCCTGCAGAGAAAGTCAGAAAACAGTTTGTTGTTTTTTGTTTTCAGCTGCTCAAATGTGAAAATCTGCACATTTTTTTATACGGAGCTCCTGAAATGTCACTTTTCTTTTCTTTTATAGATATATTTTGGTATTTTAAGCTTTATTAGACAGTGACAGCTTCAGAGAGGGACAGGAAATTCAAAGGAGAGAGAGGAAAGGACCCGGGCTGGAAGCTGGAAGCTACCTCAGCAGGTCCAGTCCAGGTCCAGTCCAGTCTGATGGACAGTTAACAGCAGACACATTGACTGTACCTGTGAATGATTTATTCTCACAGCAGATGACACTTAAAGAAGAGACTTTGAATGACGCTTTTATTGCTCGTTACTCTCCTAAAGGCCGAGCTCTGACAGTACACCGCTCCTGGCTTTGCTGCTTGAAGCTGGATCTGGTTAATTCTCGGTCATCTATGGCGCTCTGGAGTTGGCTCTAGTATCTCTACTGTGACTATTTAAGTAATCAACACACAACCATTAATCAAACCAATAACTAACACTCAGACAACCTTATCATACTTAACAGTTACCTTAATGTTTCTGTAGCGTTGACAGAACGTTCCAAAATAAATGTTTACTCAGCACACGTCACAAATGTCACACGTGTCTTTTCTAAACTGTCCTCAGAGGACGGTTACATCTTCCTGCAAACATCCAGACCTGATACGAATAATTACGGTGAGTAATCGTGTCATAATTAGACAGTGATGTGTGTTAATGTCTCGTGAATGTTACTGTATGAACCCGACTCCCTCCCCTCCGCTCTTCTCTTCAGTGTCGCTGCTTTGTTTGGCCGAGCGGCTGAAACCAGATCTGACCCTCGCTCGGTCTCCTACCTTGTAAAACTTGGCTCCACTTTCATTCTGAAACAGAGTCAGACTTTTGCTGTCCAGCCTCCAGTAATGCCTCTTCCTCTGCAAACACACAACAAGTCTTATTACAATACACACACACACATACAGAGATCTTCTTTCACAGTTTGAGGTACTTTTATGGCACTTATACTTCATTTATACTGCTTAAATATTGTACTTTTTACTACCCAACACTATATAAAGTACCAAAAACTCCACCAGCAGCATCATTAAAGTACCACCTACGTATTAATACCTCAATAATAACAATGCAATAATATATAATAAACATATAATATAAATATTAAATAACAGTTATGGGAGGCATTCTGCACAGTGAGTAAACTTTAAAGTTTTAATCAATAAATAATCAATTTTCATGACGTCTAACCTCGTTTTCAAAGGCGTGGGGAAAACATTGGTTCATGTTATTATCATGGCTGAATGAATTTTATGCATTTGTAAATAAGAATACATTAATTACAATTAAAAAGGATCATTTATGATCTATAAATTAGCAGCTTTGGGTCAGTAGAAGTGAAAAAAAGGTATTTTTTCCAGTTTTTGGACTGAATAGATACTATTTATGTTTTGTTCTGCAGTAGCTATCCAGTGACATTCATTTAAAGGTTGTGTGGTAGTTTGTGGGTGGCAGAGTCCGCCATCCTCGTCCTGATTTCAGGTTTCATTCCGTGTCCTCACCAGGTTGTCTCGGTTCGTGTAGTGGACCATCCAGCCCTCTTTAACCACCGTGGAGCTTTTCCTCTTGGTGTGTTTGATGGACTGAACCACTCGCATCAGAGGGATGTTACTGCTGGTGCACGGGCTGCACATGAACAAAGAGATAACGTTAATAATGTGCACACACAAGTGTGTCCATGCGCCCCGAGGATCATGGGAAATCCATCACCTGATGGCTCTGAGCGTCTCGTCGTCCTTGTCGGCGTCCGTGCAGGGACCCTCGATGTAGAAGAGTTTGTCCTCGGGCGTGGACAGCTCGTCCTGCTCGTCCATGCTGTGACCGCCGTCGCTGTTAATGTCACAGTTGTCGACCTCCATCGTCGCCTCCGAGTCCAGGCTGGGACTGGCTGGTTCTGCAGGGACGGACACAAAGTCACGAGTCTGAGTTCAAGACTAACAGACTTTTTATAAAGCTGCAGTTCCTCTAACGTCCACTAGGTGTAGCTATAATCAAACCCCAAAAGAAACTCCATTGAAGTGAATGGGAAAGCCTCCACAGATTATCTCCAGAAATAATAAATAATAAACTTTAGATAAATAGAACAAACTCACCTCCGTTAAAGTCGACCTCACCGAGGCAGTCTCGAGGTACTTTGGCCGCACATCTCTTATGGCAGTTAAATTTACAATCTGAAGAATTAAAAGAAAGAAATGTCACCAAACATTCGTTCGTTAAGTCAGAGAGCGACTCGTTGATCGGTTTCTGCGGTCACCTTTGCACTGCATCCCCTGACGGAAGAGGCCCTTCAGCAGACGTTTGCAGTACTGGCAGATGGTGGGACGGGTGTAGGTGTGGACGGAGAAGGTGTGAGGGACTTTGACCCGACCCAGGACCATCTTCTCCATCCAGATGGGACGGCCGCTCAGGAGGGAGTTGCGCTTCCCGGCACCCAGGAGGGGGCGCTGTAAAGAAGAGAGGAGGGCAAAGAGTTAGAACAGAGGTCGAACATCACCCTGCATGTACGAGGCATGTTCTCGTGTTCGCATCTGCTCTGGCCCAGTTCCGGTTTCCTCCAACAAACACGTCCAAACACGTGCAGGTCGGGTGACCTGGAAACGATAGCTGTGATTGTGTCGACCTAAATGTGTGTCAGGATGTACCCGCCGCTCAGATACACTGGACAGGCAAACCTCCACAGGTTCAGCAGCTGTAAGAACGTTTTACATCATATCGAATAACAATTTTTGGGGAGTGTTGGGGAACTCGTAAGTGTTTGTTGGAACTTTGTGGTTTTCAGACAATAACAGACGCGTGTCGACGAGCTGTTAGTGACAGAGAACCAACGTTTAGAGGTCGGTTTGATTTATTTCTGACAGACGATGAGTGACGTGGATGAAAACACACTTTCCACGCTTGCACTATCTACGTTGTGCAACAAGCGACACATTTCCAGTAGTTTCTCTCTCTCTCTCTCTCTTTGTCTCACACACACACACACACACACACACTCTGATGCCTTGAGGCGAACCACTGGATTTTCCATCCTGTTCAAAGCAGCTAACAAAATGAGTCACAGTCAGAGCTGCTTCACACTAACTGGAACAAACAGACTTTTATCAGCTCCATCACGCTGTTATCCACACACACACACACACACACACACACACACACACACACACACACACACACATTCCTATAAACACAACTAATCACCTCGTTGAAATATTCCAGTGAAATTACGGTAAGTTCCCAGTATGTTGACAATCGAGAATCACCTGTTCACACCTCTACAGGTGACTCTGTTAGTTTCACTTTCAGGTGGATTTATTTTAAATACAAGGACGCATCACTGAGCGCTGTCACGTGACACGTACGGTGACGAAGGTGAACGATAAAACTACGTGTCAAAAAGCTGCAGTTCCTCTAACGTCCACTTGAGGCTGGCTCCAGAAGTGAGTCAGTCTCCATAAGTCCCCATGTTCAAATGTCCAACTTCACAGCAGAAATAAACATGTTTACAGCCTGGTACAAAAAACAGTTTTGGTCTCTATAGCTAATTTCCCCGTTCATGACAACTGTACTGAGGGTGAATTTATATACAACTCACCTGTTCAAATAATATTAAGGCTTAAAGTTATGCAGGATTAAGAGCGTGGACGCTTTGATTGACAGGTGGGTGTCGTTACAGGTGACAGCTCCACCGATGAGCCACCTGATTTCTAGATTAGCCGAGAGGCGGAAGAAGCAGGACTACAAACATGGCAGACCACACTGAGCTTCATAAACCTGTGGGTGACGTCACGGATACGCTGTCCATTCTTTACACTGTCAGTGATTGGCACCAGCAGCTAACTTAGGTTAGCTCAGTGGGTGTGGGCGCTACAAGCTTGCACACAATGCAAGTTCAGGCATGTTCGACTTTAAAAGGTTGAAGTCGTGTCATTGTCCCCGCTGGCATTTCATGTATGTAAACAAAAACATACGTGTGCTCTGGGAGGCCGCCTCAGGTTGTTTCTGTTACATCTGTCCTGTCAGAGGCTCTTCATCTGGACTTTTGATTAGGCGTCACGAGGTTGGTACAAACGCGATAAATCAGCCTGCGATGTGAGGAGGTGGATTATCAAACTGCTGTGTGCTTTATTCAGGCCCATTGTGTCACATGCTTCCTGCTCCTGCCAGGACTGCGGTCTATTAGCCGCATGCTGTACAAGGACAGCCATTGTTCCAGTGGATAGAAAAGATTTCATCTGTGCTCTACTTTCACGACCAGCGAACAATTCTGCAAATCTGATGTCTCAGCTGAACCTCCTGAACCCTGATTGTTTCCTCCGTTTCCCGTCAGTCGCTTTAAAGTCAGAGGGGGGAACTTTACATGAGAAAACAAATAAATCTGCAGGTCTTAAAAACATTGAATTAGAAGGCAGAAGACTCAGTTATTAAAGAGTTTTTCTGTGCTCAGGTCATATTAAAGGAACATTGCTAGCTCAGTTTGCTAGCTGGGCTGCCCGGACTGTGAGCTCAGAGCACTGGGGGAGTGTTAGTGTGGGCAATGCAACCAGGCTCAGCAGCCTCTATGGACATAATGGCAGAGGAGAAGAGAGTGAAGAGGACGTTAACGGAGGAAGCTAAGAAGAGAAAAGGAGAGAGTGAGCGAGCAAGAAGCCGCCGGACAAGAGTAAATCTGGGACTGACTTTTAGTGGTTGGTGAGAGCTTGGTGAAATAAAAGGCTGAAAGACAGACGCCGAGCTGGGCTGACTGCTGTTGGACTAGTCAGTAATATCAGCTGGCTGCTATGTCTGCTGTTGTTGGTAGTGAACATACCTCCTCCTGCGGCGTCGGTGTAAACTCGGTGGAAGGTGGGCGAGCGATGGACATGGTGGCGCCTGGCAGGGAGACGTTGGACAGCCGTCTCTTCCTGACGCCGGTGCAGTTGTTGGGGATCTTGAACGCACAACGTTTGTGGTAGTTCAGTCCACATCCTGAAGAGGAGAAAACTGAATTTAACTGGAAGAACAACAGTTAATCAACAGCAGATTAACGTGTCTAAATGACTCCAAATAGGGACGTTCATGTTGAAGATACGAAGATAAATGAAGTGGTTTAGGGGGAAACCGCAGCAGTATCTGAACATGCAGGTAAAGTACATGAGCTCAGGATGTGGCCTCAGGTTGGTGAGCTTGTTTACCAATTTACACGATTAAATCTTACAAAACTCAGATTTACACGTCAAAAGTCTTCTCGGTCAGAGCGAGCCGGTAGATTCTTCTGTCGTTATTACTCCTGCTTTTTAACCATTTCAACCTCAAAACAGGTTATATAAGCTGTAGGAAGCTGCTGTATTCCTGCTCACGACATCAAACGTCCTCTTTTCTCTGCTTGGCATCACTACAGTTAAGATTTGAGGTTTCCAAACGCCGAGATCGGGGACTTGAAAGATTTGAAAAATAGTGGCAGGAAGTCGCCGAGTCAATGAAGACATCCTGTCGTACAGTCGCTGCAGCTTTTAAGGCTTGAAAAACCAAAGTGTGTGAAAATCTGTGTGTGTGTTGGACGTGAGCCTGAGCCTCGAGTTTGGAGGTGATGACTCGGTCAGCTCGGACGTGGCGGGAAGCCGAAAGCCGAGGTCGTGAAATTAAAACCTGATTAAACGTTATAAAACCAAAGAGCAGTCGAGTTTTATGTGTCTGAATCAGTTTTCAGTCCCTCGTCATCGTGCGGCTTCCTCTGTTATCCTCGTTAACATTTGATTCGTCTTACATCACCGCAGAAACACTGGCAGCGCACATCACTTCCTCTCATAAAGTTTAATTGAGAGGAAGCTCGTCTGAATTGTTTTAAACAGCCAGATATCCTGACAATCCGAGTTTACAGATCGCTATCGGGTCAGCCCGACACCTGCGGGTGTGTTTCTGGAGTTCTGTCTTTGTCGCTGCTGCTGCTGCTGAGATTTCAGCTGATTTAACCCTTCGAGTGTTTACACAGTGTGTGCGGCACAGATGTTCACACTGACCGCTGTGTGTTTACGAAACTCACCAGGAACTCCAGTTCTTTGTTATTTCCTCCAGTTTCCGCCTCTTTCCTCTGCACGTTCATGAAGTGTGATGTGTCTTTATATGCAACCGCCGCGATGCAGCATCTTTAGACGATATCTTATTTAAAGTGCAGCTGGAGGAGTACGTCCCAGATATCACGGCAACACTGATTCAATGTCATCAGAATCATTGTTTTGGTTGAGGTTGAATATTCAAGGACAGATAACATTGAATCAATGCTGATAAGTCTTTGCTTTTTCAATGTTGAGAAGAGAAACATTGAATCAGTGTTGATTCAAAGACAGTTTCGTTGATGCACCAACGTTGATTCAATGTTGATGCACCAACGTTGATTCAATGTTGGTGTGCTATCTGAGTTATTCGTGGTCCGTTTCCCATCCGGCCTGCAGACTGATGAAAGTATTTTAATATTTAACTCACAAGCTGACTTTTATTTTGAAGTAGTAGTTTGTCAAATGCTACAAAATAAGAGCGTCATTTCTCGACAGCAGATCTGGGAGAGATGAAACAACGAGACGTCAGATTACAGCCGATGATCACTGAATGATGGAAAAAAGACTTCTTTAATAAAAACAATAGTTTGTTGTGCTGTAACAAGAATTCTGGGGCCTGTAGTTTTAAAGTTGATTAATATTATAATATCAGGACTACATTCAGCGATTACGTTTCCAGAATTACAGATTTTAATCATCACGTCTCGGTGAGCTGCCTCGTTGGTGGTTAAGTCTGAGAGTATCTAATTACCGTGATTGATCTCCAGTGTTTTTATGATTCACACTGATTTTAAAAGAAATATTAAAACAATATTATGCTAATTATGTCTGGATATTTACGGCCTGCTCAGTGTGTCCTTAGAAAACGTCACTGACCCTGATGTGGACGAGCAGCATGAAGCTAAAAGCTCTTTGTGTTAGGAGACAGCGTGACCTTTCTTCAACAACAAACTCGACTTGTGGTGAAGATCTAAAAACTTTAGTAGCTCTTTAATGAGCATTACAGCGTCGACCACAACAACCTGATTTACAGCTTGATAAAAACTATAAAACTCTGCCATCTCTTTCCGCTCACGAAGCATCTCAAATCAATTGCACGTCTTTAATTTGAGTCTGAATAAAGTCTGTTCACTCAGGCAGCGTGTGACTGCAGGTGTTAACCACAGCAGCAGCAGCAGCACGGAGTCATCGTAAGACACATGACAAACAACATGACCTTAAATAACCCGGCAGGAGTAAAAACAACACACACCCGTCGACCTCGTTACCACATTCTTACCTTCACATTTGAGGCCCTGCCTGACGAGCCCCCACAGCATCTCCCCGCAGTCATCGCAGAACGCCGGCGCCTTGTAGGAGTGGACGTACAGGGTGTGCGGTCGGATCTGGAAGTCCTCGGCCGTGGCGAGAGCTGAAAGAAAAAGAAGTCTTCTTTTAGTGTCACACAGTGGCTGTGTTTACGTGATTATTTCAGCTGTGGATGGAGAAAATCAGAGCTCATTCTGGAAATACCGATCAAGTTTTGTTGCCACTGATTCATTTAAAAGCGCCTTGATCAACTTAAGACGTGATTCCAATCCTGCGAATCAGTCAGACTTCATTTCAGAGTCTTTAATCTTCAGTATCAGCTGATACTGACTTTGATCTGGGACACGCTTCTTCTAAAAAAAGACGATAAAATGAGTTACGAGCCAATCCGGTCGAGTCCTGGAAGAAGAAGTAACCTCTGTGCCAGCTTTTCTCTCATCCCAAAGATTTATTATGATCTGTTTGTCTAAATCTGTTGAGGTTTGGTCAGCAGTTTGAACGCCTCCATTCGTCCTCAGGATGAACGAAAATACAAAATGTGACTGTATGAAAGCTCCAGAACAGTTCCTGAACTGACCTCAACTGAGGTGAGAATGAAAATATGTTCGCTCCAATCAAAGCGTCCACACTCTTAATCCTGCATAACTTTAAGCCTTAATATAATCTGAACAGGTGAGTTGTATATAAATTCACCCTCAGTACAGTTGTCATGAACGGGGAAATTAGCTATAGAGACCAAAACTGTTTTTTGTACCAGGCTGTAAACATGTTTATTTCTGCTGTGAAGTTGGACATTTGAACATGGGGACTTATGGAGACTGACTCACTTCTGGAGCCAGCCTCAAGTGGATGTTAGAGGAACTGAAGTTGTTGGAATTTCTGGAATTTCGATACACTTTTTGTCGGCACATTCTTGTATTCATACTTTTTCACTGCACTGTTAAAATATACACCGCTCACTCAAACGTCACGCTGCAGCTCACGTTGGACGTTAAAGGAAAGACAAAATGCAGACGACCTCACTTTAAGCTGATCGATGACAACAACACTGCCTAATAACAGAATCCTTAAAAAGTGAAGGCCTTTTAATTAAACTGATTAATCCAGACGTGCGTTGCAGCGTTATGTCGTCCGTCTCGGCAGCGAGCAGACAAACGTCCCGCTCAGCTCCACATGATCCAGTTTTACATAAACGATAGTGATCTATGGATCGGCTCTGATCGTTATCGCAGTCTTTGCACATCGCCTGAGGACGTCCCCACAGATCATAACTACTGTATCTCAGAGAGGATATGTTTATGTGGTTTGTACGTTTGCATCGATTAAGGACACTTCTGGATAAGAGACGAGGAAACTAACAGCATCAGGACAAGAAACAAGAGATACAGATATGAGTAACAGTCCAGCTCAGATAGTTCATGGAGGGTTAGTTATCTAACCTGAACATACAGATCCAGTTCAAGCCTGCTGACCAAAGAATGACTTCCACACGTTTCACTGTAATATTCATATCAGAGAAGTTAAACGTGACTCGATGACAAAGATCATCTCTAAAGCTGGTTTCCTCTTCGTGACTCTCAGAGTCAGGTTTGAGTTGTTCTACAGACGCAGACGTACTAATAGAGAAATAAACTGTGAGCTGTGCAGCACTTTGCAGCAGCAGCAGCAGGAGGAGAAGCAGGAGGAGGAGGAGGAGGAGGAGGAGGAGGAGGAGGAGGAGGAGGAGGAGGAGGAAGTGGTCGTGGGTTTGAGCCCGATGCGGTTCAGGCTGCGACTCTGTTTTCTTCCTCGCGTGTAATTTAAACCTGCCGCCGCCGCTCAGCGTCCGGGCGTTCAGCTGTTTAAGGCGTCAGCTTCAGTTTGTACAAACCAACCTGTCGACACGACGCCGGAAACAACAGACCTGTACACATTATGAATAACAAGAGGAGGAGAGGAGACAAGGAGAGGAGAGGAGAGGAGAGGAGAGGAGAGGAGACCTCCATCATCACTCCTGATGAGTTCTGCTTCATGAAAAACTCAAACTCATTGAAAACTTAAAGATCGTCTTACCGGACAGCACCACCTCGACCAGGTCGCCTTCATGGATCTCCTCCGCTGAGGTCAGACGCTGCAGGATGTTGTCCGAGTTCAGGTCATGGCGGAAGAGCAGGATCTTATCGTACATCCCAAAAAATCCACATTCAGGGAACTGAGGAGGAGGAGGAGGAGGAGGAGGAGGAGAAGGAGGAGGAGGAGAAGGAGGAGGTCAGAGATTCATTCTTCATCTTTAACTGGCAGCTTTGTCCATAAAGTTTTATTATATCCATTGATATTAAAAGCACGTGATACCCAGGATTAAAGGTACAATAAACACTGCTTCATGTTCAGTCTTTGCTTTGAGAAGAAGAAAGATGCAAAACTCTGATCTGTCTAAACTGAAATAAAATCAACATGATTCATCCTCTGGGAAGTTATCAGCTCCGGCCTGTTCTCTCTTCTCTCTGCATGTTTAATAAAGTCGTCAAAGTCAGTTTTATATTTATGTAGCACAAAATCACATCAAATTTGCCTCAAAAGGCCCAACTAGAGCTGCAACTAACGATTATTTTCATTATCGATCATTTTCTGGATGAATCTTTCAGTTGTTTGGTCCATAAAATGTCAGAAATGTTTCCCAAAGCTCAAAGTGACGTCGTCAATTTAAATAAATTCAGTTTTCTGTCATAAAGGACGAAAGAAACGAGAAAATATTCATATTTAATATTTATTTTATTTAATAGTTAAACAACTAATCAATTAATCGACTAATCGTTGCAGCTTTAGACCCAATTATGTAATCAATTTACAAAAACAAGCCAAAAATATGAAACATGGATGTTCTTATAACAGTCCACATGTCAGAGTGCTCTTGAGCAAGGCACTGCTCCCTCTAAACGTCCAACACCGCCTCTTCATGACTTCATCTTCTTCAGAGTTACCATTACCTAACCTTTTCACATGAGGAACACATGATGTGTGATGAAACACCACGCTGAGCTGGGAAACTGCACGCACACAAAGTACTGAATCAAAGTGCTGAATCAGTTTCCACTGTAGGAACCGGCCGCGACGACACGAGCTTCCAAAACATGACGGTTTCCCAGCAGCTGGATCGTCTTCATACAGAAGCTTAAACGCCGCGGAGGTTCACGTCTGGGTCAAGACGGTTCAGCCTGTAGTCGACTGTGCAGGGAACTAACACTTAAATATGAAGTCAGACGGTGAAGAATAAAGTATTTTACTGTTATTTTAGTTACAATGAGGGAATAACTAGTTTAATGAAGACATGCCTTAACATGGAAGACAACTTACAGACTGAAATATTCATGAATTATCGTGAAATCTGTTTTTAGTTTGGACTTTAGTGATCCTGACTGTTCTTCTAGCAGCTCCGTAACATTCAAACTACGTTAAAACAAACGTTTTATGTAACCTGTCGTTTCCCTGATGTATTTTGACCTGTAAATAACCACGAGTACTTGTACAAGCAAAGTACATGCCAAGCATGGAAGTGTTATATCTGTAAACTTGTAATCTAAAAAGTTTTAGGAATCGGTGTCAGGCCAGGGTTTGGAAGCTTTCCTCATGTTTGATTTGAATCGGTCGTGGTCGCGTTCAGACATTTATTGTGCAATTAATTCTGCGACACACAAACCAAACCTCAGCCGGAGCCCAAAGAGACTTCACTACGTTCAGTGTAATAAATAAACTCATAAACTATCAAGACAGGAAACAAACAGCAGCGTAACATATCACGTCTTTGTCTTTGTGTTTATTAACTTCCACCCAGCAATAAAAAGATATTCTCTATGAGGACATCAGAGAGCTGACACTGCAGTGAGTTACAGTCTGATGTGTTCTGCCTCATTATACAAGAGTATATACATAGTATATACAAGTGAGTGTGCTAACATATTTTCATTCTTAATAAAAAAAATATAACAATGCTCCTACAACCAACCTCCAAATTAAAGTTTTTCTCTCTTACAGAAGTAAGATCAGCTTTATCACCTCGTTAACTCTTAAAACACGTTTTATTTAACCGCTGCAAACTAAATCAAACTCACCACTGCTCCAACAGTCACCAACTCTGCTTTGGTCAAAATAAATCCTTAATTCAGAAACAAGAGTTAGGTGTGAAAAATATTCTGTTTTTGTCAGAGGACTCTGGTTTGGTGGCTTTGAAGAGAGCGTGGAGAACAGCTTGCACATGCATTTCTACTGTTTTAATCCAGAAGCTTTAAAGGAACTTTAACATCTGTACTGCTGAAAATATTTCAGATTTTTCTACCTTCCAGAGAAGTCGATGAGCAGACTGTATGTTTGCATTCAGCATTAATGCAGCTGTAAGTGAGTCTGCACTGTTTCTTCACTTAATTCACTGTTTAATGTATAAAACACTAAAGCATGGTGTGCAGAATGGTTAGCAGTGTAAAGTTAATATAGGATTTGTATTAAAGGGGTTAAAACATTCAGATTGTTTTAGATCCAAGTGTTTTGACTGAAACTAGATAAAACTAAAACGTCTACATAAATAAGTCAACACAAACACTGCTGAACTGAAGAGTATGTATTTTTCTGGCATGCTGAGCAGTGTGTGTTGTCATGGTAAAGTGTGTGAACTGGATTTGGGGTTCAGCAGCCTCTGCAGCCTGCACACAGGCGGGCATGCAGGCGGGCATGCAGGCAGGCGAAGCAGCTTCCTGCCCCGAGCCGCTCTCCGTGTTAGCAGGATGTTAGCAGGATGGTAGCAGTGTGCAGGTAGCATGCAGCATGGATCCTGCAGCGCACGCCGACGGCAGGAAACCAGGTGACAAGGCAGAAGCTGCACGGATCGTGTTAGACGTACCACAAACACACACACACACACACACACACACAAAATGTCCGTCATGAATTATGGCTGAGGTCCTGTCACTGACACCAGCAGTCATTAGCCATGTGGCTACACACCGCCGCTCAAACAAATAGACAATGACAGACGGAAACACAGGGAACAGTGTGACCATCAGGAGCAGAGAGGGAGCAGGACTCTGTGACCGCGTCCTCCTTCAAACTACAGCACATGAATGGACTGTGAGGCCTCCCCCTCCCAACATATGAGCACCAAGACACCCAGACTGAGACGACAACAAACAACAACAGACAACATGGCTGTGTTTGTAAGAGACGCAACACGGCTACAAATGATGATAGGTGTTTTGTATCTGTAGATATGATGTGTCTCTTTGTGGTTATCTTGCATTTCTTTGTGGTTGTTTTGTGTCTCTTTGTGGTTGTTTGAGTCTCTTTGTGGTTGTTTGAGTCTCTTTGTGGTTGTTTGTGTCTCTTTGTGGTTGTTTGTGTCTCTATGTGGTTGTTTGTGTCTCTTTGTGGTTGTTTGTGTCTCTTTGTGGTTGTTTGTGTCTCTTTGTGGTTGTTTTGTGTCTCTTTGTGGTTGTTTGTGTCTCTTTGTGGTTGTTTTGTGTCTCTGTGGTTGTTGTGTCTCTTTGTGGTTGTTTTGTGTCTCTTTGTGGTTGTTTGTGTCTCTTTGTGGTTGTTTTGTGTCTCTTTGTGGTTGTTTGTGTCTCCTTGTGGTTGTTTTGTGTCTCTGTGTGGTTGTTTGTGTCTCTTTGTGGTTGTTTTGTGTCTCTTTGTGGTTGTTTGTGTCTCCTTGTGGTTGTTTTGTGTCTCTTTGTGGTTGTTTTGTGTCTCTTTGTGGTTGTTTGTGTCTCCTTGTGGTTGTTTTGTGTCTCTTTGTGGTTGTTTGTGTCTCCTTGTGGTTGTTTTGTGTCTCTTTGTGGTTGTTTTGTGTCTCTTTGTGGTTGTTTGTGTCTCCTTGTGGTTGTTTTGTGTCTCTTTGTGGTTGTTTGTGTCTCTTTGTGGTAGTTTGTGTCTCTTTGTGGTTGTTTGTGTCTCTTTGTGGTTGTTTGTGTCTCCTTTTGGTTGTTTTGTGTCTCTTTGTGGTTGTTTGTGTCTCTTTGTGGTTGTTTGTGTCTCCTTTTGGTTGTTTTGTGTCTCTTTGTGGTTGTTTGTGTCTCCTTGTGGTTGTTTTGTGTCTCCTTGTGGTTGTTTGTGTCTCTTTGTGGTTGTTTTGTGTCTCCTTGTGGTTGTTGTGTTTCCTTTGTTTGTTTTGTGTTTCTCTTCAGTTGTTTTAGTTTCTTTGTGATTGTTTTAGTTTCTTTATGATTGTTTTGTGTCTCTTTCTAGTGATTTTTCATCTGTGGTCATTTTTAGTCATCTTTGCGGTCGTTCTGCATCATTAGTCACTTCGCATCGCTCTGTGGTGGATTTGTGTCTTTTTATGGTCATTCCTCCAGTAAACTTTTACCATTCATCATCTTATCATTTATCCTGTTTGACACATCCAAAGGAGTCATTTCTGCTTCAGTATTAATCATCAACCACAGCTGCCTGATTAAAGGACAATTTTAGAAGTAAGTAAATAAAAACTGCACGGGTACAAACAGTTGTCTCATTCTGCAGCAGCTATGAAACCATGACAAAGCAGGAAGCTGAAAAAAAAGATACATATACACCGTCAGGACTGGCTGAGGTCTGAACCAGAAGTAAGAACACTTCTGTTCAGCTGCCATGACGACGCATTTGGGCTCCGTCCAATCACATTAGAGGGAGTCATGGGCTGCTGTGAGGTGAACAGAGAAACATACTAAGAGTTCTGTTAATGGACAACAAGAGTGTGTGTTTAATACACACTGATCCCCTCTTTATGGTTAATCCTCCATTAACCAGGCTTAACCTCCACACACACACACACACACACACACACACACACACACACACACACACACACACACACACAATCCCTCCGCATTCTCTAACTCGCCTCACCAAACTGAATCCACATTTCCGATGACTCCGCCGTCTACTTCTGGTCTTCAGGGTCAAAGAGGTCAAAACCTCCAGGCCCTGTCGTGACCTTTGCCCCCCCGATGCAGGAGCTGGAGCAAGATGTCTCCGTCTCTAACTTCAGGCCATGTTTTTTACCGAGCCGGAAGGATATCTGTCACGTCTTAATCTGTGCAGCACTCATGCTATTATCAGGGAGGCTAAGTGTTCATGGAGCCAAATAATCCTGGTTTGAAGAGGGGGGACGCAAACACATGGAACTGCTTTCCAAGTTTAGGTTGAACCATGTGCATGTTTCTTTAACGGCTGCCAAATTTTACAACAATTCACGCATGTGATGAAAATAAGGGAAAGAGTAGGTCGATGCTACGCTGTATCATGACAGTAAAAGACCGTAAAACACGCCATGAAATATTTCAAAACCTTTATTTATACGATATTTTAAGAGAATTTATAGAGAACAAAGTCATATTTTATATTAGAGACTGTATACAGTAAAACACCGTAATATTTAATGGTATATTTTACAGCCTTTTACTGTCATGGCTTGACGGTTTTTCACCGTAAAATCTACAGATATTTCACATAAACATGAAATCAACAGTACTAACATTCATATTAAAAGAAGTCATACCGTATTTATTACGGTAAAAATCTGGCAACCAGAGCTGCCAGTTTTTTACTGTCAAAACAACTGTCACGCCAAATCATGACAGTAAAAGGCCGTAAAACATGCCATGAAATATCTCAAAACATTTATTTATATGGACATTTATACAGAATAAAGTCATATTTTATATTAGAGACTGTATACAGTAAAACACCGTAATATTTAACGGCATATTTTACGTTCTTTTACTGTCATGGTTTGACAGTTTTTCACTGTAAAATCTGCAGACATTTTAAAATATGACATGAAATCAACAGTACTAACATCCTTGTACCGTGATATTAGAAGTTATACCTTATTTATCATGGTATAATTCTGACAACCACAGCTGCCAGTTTTTTACAGTTTGTTTGTTTTTTACAGTGTAGCAAAACCCTCTGTGACGCTCATTTCTTTGAATAGAGTCGAACAAACAGCAGCTTATCATTTCATTTGTTCCCCACACATCTGACAGCAGTTTATAAAAACACTTGAACCGGCAGCGCCGAGGAGAGCCTGAACAGATAAAACAGGCGCTCTCTTCCTGCCGCAGAAAGCTAAGAGGCTTTCAGCTGCAATAAAACTCTTCAACTGTTTCGTCGTACACGTGCAATTAGCCCGAAGGGACGGGCGCTAAAAAGGACTGACGGGGAAATATGGAGGCAAACAGCAGCGCGCCTGTTTTCAGTGCATCCGCTCGCTCTGCCACCTCGCTCAGGAAACAACAGGAAGCGGCGCTGAGTGGGTCAAGGTTGTCGGCGTGTGAGTGTGTGGGAGTTTCATTCATCCACTCGTTTAAAAGGCTGAAATCACTGCTGAACACTTCGAATGAGAAACCACACACCTGAATCAAAACGTGAGCACTCAGTGACATTTAGTTCTGCAGGTATTTGGTCAGAAATCAAAGTACAAAGTAAAACTTTGACCGACTGATGGCGCTGGATGTTGAATCTGACAGAACATTTTGATTTAGTTTTAGTCATATTTTAGATTTTGGAGTGGGTGACATCACGTCCAGGTTTTATACATTTTATGAATTTCACCAGCAGAAAAAAATGAAAATTATTAGTCAGTGAAATGAACAAAAAGTCAGCGGATCACCAAAGTTATTACAATTCATCTTGAGGGGAACATGAATGTACAATTTGAAACCATCCAATGACTGTTGAGACACTTTAGTCAGACTAAAACAGCCAAAACATGTGAGCGCTTTGCTCTACCTGCTGAGAGGAAACACCTCAGTGCTACAACATCAGTATCAGGATAATGCACACTGAATAAATCACTGACTACACACACACGGTGCTTTATTTCTACATCTGTTACTGTGACCACAACAATGTACAGACCTACCTCAGAGTGTGTGTGTGTGTGTGTTAAAGTGACCTCAGTGTTTCCTCTGGATTCATTCAGCAACAACACTGATTTTGTAACTGTGACCACACCGTTTGAGCGGTTTTAATCTAAGAACAAACACATTTAATGGACGTACACAGAACTGGAGACGCTGTGGTTATGTAACTAGTCAGTTACTCGTAATAAACTCTGCTTGTTTTCTCCATTATTATCATAATTACAAACTATTGCAACTGTGTCGGTTGAACCGGAGCTGGGGGGGGGGGGGGGGCAAAAACAGGGAACCAAAACTAACAACACATCCGCTGCACAAGAAACCACAGAGGAAGAAAACAAACTGCTCTGCAAACTCCAGCTGAAGGGAAGACGCATCCACCCTGTTCGACCACACCTCAGCTACACTCTACGTCTCTTCGTTTAAGAAAAGGAGTTTACGGAGACGTTAGAGACTCCTGACAGGTGTGACACTAACTGATTCATGCAAACGGTAAACCAAACCTCCCTACAGAATCCTGTTATTATGTTGTATTAGCATGCTACTGAAGTTATTAGTCAGTATACGACTGTTAGTTCTGACTGAGTAATCTGATTGGACGAGAGTCGTTCCATGAGTGCTGATATAGAGAATAACGGCACTGAGTACTTCAACTACACGTATCACTCCGCCGTGCAGGTGTCCTAACAACCGTTCCATTATCGTTACATTAACAGTCGTCGTCTATCTTAAAGAAACATGAACAGATTTCTACGAGTAGTTTAAAAACACACACAACTGAACACGATTAGCTGATAATAAACCTGCTCAGCCACCAACACAACCATTAATCAACAAAAACTAACACTCAGACAACCTTATCATGCTTTAACAGTTACCTAATGTTTCTGTAGCGTTGACAGAACGTTCCAAAATAAACATGTTATCAGTTTGAAGTGAACTAAAGCTCCTCACGCTGTCCCTTTAAGAAATATGATATTTGAACAATTCATTACGTGTCCGTAACAACACATCACTCTACAAACACGAGATAAAGGACGTCATTTCATGTCAATTCAGCATCAATATAATCCACAAAGATAAACTGTGTTTCCGTACAAAAAGAACACAAATCAAGAACGTTATTTTAGTGTTAGACGAACGTTATTTTAGTGTTAGGCGAACATAGGAA
The DNA here is from genome assembly GCA_946959425.1 of Argyrosomus regius. Taxonomy (NCBI): domain Eukaryota; kingdom Metazoa; phylum Chordata; class Actinopteri; family Sciaenidae; genus Argyrosomus; species Argyrosomus regius. The sequence continues at coordinate 712,139 of OX336901.1, read as the reverse complement.
TGAGGCGAACCGTTTCAAACGTGAAGATTTCTCTCCAAAATAAGAGCTGCTTGGTGGATTAGATTCACGCCAAACTAAACACTGTTAATTCACCGTCTGTCGTGTGTGTGTGTGACGGGATTTTACACGTTTTTTCAGCCGTTACAGTAAAAGAAACTACCTGGTTGCCAGCTTCCTGTTTGGTGCTGAAAAGAGCTGAGCTGTCTGATATTAAACATGTTTGATTTTCTCTTTGACTGATATTTCCACCAAAGTGACGTCAATAGACTCTTTTTTTTTTCCACTGGAGCTTGTAGACCTGTTGTATAAAAGATATATCACACCTGAGGCCGTGCTGTTATTCTGAATATCAGCACGGCTGTAATAACCGAATCACAGCCGTGCTGATATTCAGTATAACAGCACGGCCTCCAGTGTGATATTGCTTTATTCTATATGGATTTTAATAGTTTGTGACCAAACTACATCAACGTCAACATATATGACATATGACAACATATAGGTATATTTCCTACCCAAAAAAACTTTATTATAATAATATTTGTACTTTGTTTACATCCATGTTTGCCTGCCGTTGTTTACAAACGTGTATTTATATATAAAAAAACTCCACAGAGTATCTTTAATTTCTATATTTTCACTCATTTAATTACCTGATTTATCTCTGGAAAAGCTTCCATCAGCAGAAACTGACCCTCACATTTATTTATCCTCAAAATCTGACAAGTTAAATGATTTTAAATTAATTAAATTTTATTGTTTTTTTTAAGTTAATGACTCATAATTAAAGACATTTTTGAACTTCAGTGGAAAAGCCATAAAAGGTGATTCTTAAATTTAGAAATAAAGATTTTCTTAATTGTTTTTTCATCATAAGACACTTAAAAAAATAAAGAACTTCTGTGTGAACTCTGTGAGATCTGACTAAATTGTTAATGAAGGAAGTGACGACCTCTCACGCCCACATGGTCGACCACAAGACGAGAGCTGCCTGACCCACATCAGACAGACCCGGTGACCCGTGTGTCACTCCACTTGACAATTTGGATGTAAATGAGCATCAGATCCTGATTAGATTCGACCCGTCAGATGAGCAAAGTAAATATTAAACCCCAACTTATTTCCTGTTTCGATGAGATGACATCAGTGAAACGGAAAAAAACCCGCTTCCTGGTTCTTATCAGAACCACGAGCAGAGCGGGAGCAGGTGAAGGAAGGAGGGAGGCCACAGGTCATTTAAACGCTGTCACCGCTGCCATTCAAAAAGGTGGTCGACTATTATGAACTGAACCCTGAACTCAGACTTTCAGGAAGGCACTTCCTCCAACGGCTGCACGCCGCTTCATAAGCACGAGCTCAAACCGTCAAATCCAGTCAGTTTGTGTTGGCGTTTGCCAGCTCCAAAAAAAAGATTTTCTAAATAACAACAAAGCTTCAAGTTAAAACCCTTAAAAAGGTTCTGATAGACTGGCACCGGCACCAACACGTGGCCATAAAGACTTTATAAGTCATGATAAAATGTTTACAACGAGTTCTGTGATTTAACGAGAACAAAATGAAACCAGGTTTTAGAAACTTCTTGAAAAAAGTTGATTTTAATTTAGAAAAATTATCCTAAAACAAAAAAAAGAGCGTCACTTTTTCAAGTGAAATAAACATTGCATTGCCTGTGGAGCGGTTTGAAACTTTTCATAATGAAGGCACAGTGCTGTAAATGCTTCAGCTGGCGAGATGTTGTGCTGTGGTATAATAACTCAATCTGTCACTCAGTGTTAATTTTGGCAGCTAATTTAGATTCAGTCTTTAGTTTTAGTCACTTCAAAATCATTTTATCCTTCAGTTTTAGTCTAGTTCATCACATTTTAGTCCAAATGTATATTTGCTCTGATATATTTGATCTCTGACACACGCATGCCTCTGTTTTCTCTGTTTTCTCTGTTTTCTCTGATATATTGTGAATTTTTTGAATGACGATAGCCCACAGATAACAATTTAAAGAAACAAAACATAGTTTTTACGATCAATGATCTATTTCTAGCTCGTCATCGTTATCATGGAAAAAAGGTCTTGAACGAGCTTTTTTTGTTTTTTATCGTAGTTTTCGTTAATGAAATGAACACGGCTGGTGCTGAACCTGAACAGGTTCTGAAATGAAATATGTTCGTAGCACATGACACTAAAACGGGTCGGGTTCACTTAGACAGTTCCTGATTTGCCAGTTTTAGCTTGTATTCAAATTCCTGTAGAGTTGCTTTAAAGAAAGAATAAAATCAATCGTCACTAAAATCTGATATATTCAACCAAACCCTGACGACCTTAGCCGGAATAAATCAAGACTTTGTTGTCTTTGACTTTCTACCTGAAGTTTTCTTCGTCTAGTGGCCGATAAAGGAACTGCACGTGACTCTTTAAGACTGGTTAAGACTGGTTAAGACCGGTTGTGTATTTACTAATTCACCCAAAATGTTTCCCTGGACAGTTCAGAGGAATGGAACGAGAGCACAGAACTGGTTACACGACAGGATTTAGTTTCAGACAGCAGCTGTGTGGCGTTCGGGGTCACAACTCGACGACAAATGGAGTTTGAAAAGTTAAGCCGGGATTTTGGGAATTTTAATGGTTGCTAATTGAACATTTAAGATAATAGACTGGATTAAACCTCCTCACTTAACATTTAATCACATCTAAAAACCCTCCACATGCACGTTGTAGCTTCTTTTATTCATTTTGGACGAGCTGAGCAGTGCTGTTTCTCCTTTAATTCATATTTTTGTCATTAATATGATCCAGTTTGAAACGTCCTCAACAGCTGCAGTTACAACATTTAAAACAGTCGCAGAGCGTTTAAAACTTCTGTAGGCGGGTCGAGTGTCCATCCAACATCTCTCTCTCTCTCTCTCTCTCTCTCTTTGCCACCATCATTCACTTTCTCCACCTGAATCACCACCTGGCCTTGGTAACCGTGGAAACCATTGGAGTGGAGGATTCAGGTGCATCATCATCATCATCATCATCATCATTGCCGGGGACGACGGAGAGAGAGAGAGAGTTCAGTGTAAACGCTTGTTATTTCCATTTATCTCTGGATTTGTTTCATTTTGTTGATCTTCATGTTTCATTTAATGATCCGAGTTTTTGTCTTTCTATATATTATTCTATTATTAAACATATTTATACATTTCCATCTTAAAAAGTCATTTAATCCCACAGACATTCAGTGATCTGTTATTTGATCCATCAGAATCAGTTCATTTTATAGATGTTTTTTATGACAGTTGACGTCAAACTGAAGCGTCTGAAAACTTGCAACAAGATGGAGTCATGGCGGAGAAAAGCGTGGCTTCATGTCATGAAGAGCAGAGCTGATAAATGTTCACGTATCACGTCAGGGTGGGAAAAAAAACAGTAACATGTCGACAAGTCTTTCTACACGACGTCGGCTTAAATTCCAGGAACGCCATGACACTCGAGCGTCACCGCTTCCCGACCGAGCAGCACGTCAGTCAGTTACCCAACGACTCTTCAGAAACTCGTGGGCGACGTCACGGAGACTACGTCCAGGTTTCATACACAGTCTATGCTCGCTGCTCATGCTTAACACAGGAAACTTGAACTTTCTGTCAGTGTTGGTGCAGACGCTGCAGTACAGGAGACATTCTGACTTCATGTGGACCAAAACAACGAGCTAAAAGAGGCTCAAAGGCTCTGCAGAGTTGGTTCATCAGTTCCACTTTCACGTTACAGATCTGAGTCAACAGTGAGTGAAGACTTTCATTACACAATCCAGGATGGGACTGAGTGTGTGTGTGTGTGTGTGTGTGTGTTTGTACGGTGGGGGTGGTCAGTGTGGCGACCTACAGGGGAGGGGAACTTCCCTACTTCCTTACAACCTCCCTACAACACACACACACACACACACACACAGAGCTGTAAATCAGACCTGAAGCTTCCATCCACCCACAGACAGCACTCGCTCGCTCGCTCGCTCGCTCACTCACACAAAAGCAGGAAAAAAAAAAAAAAAAAAAAAAGTTCCAGTGATGATGTCATTTTGTAGGCCAAACTGTCCGACCGCTGGGAACTCTGGGAAGTTTTAGATCAGTTAAGAAAAGCAGCAAGTACCCGTGACATTCACATGTTCTGACAAACATCTGGCACTGCTCAAAGTAACCGAGTACTTTGACTCAACGCTCAAAAAAATGTACTTTGAGGTACTTTTTTTTTTTTACAGCACACTGTTGGTTCAAAGTCGGCTTCTTGTCACATTTCAGACGTCTACGAGTTTAAAAACAGAAACAAAAATTAAATGAAATATAAACTATTAATCAAAACTTCTTCATCTCACAGACCTTTACATTTATCTGGTGACCCTTTAAGGGGCCCGACCCCTCATGTTGTGAACCACTCTGTAGCTCCACCTCACAGCTACAACAGCAAAATACTGCATCAGATTTAAAGATCTCATAATGTCATTTAATATATATATAACTTTGATACTTCAAGTACATTTTGCTTGTAACTGAGTACTTTTATAAGGTGGTATTAATACTTTTGTACAACTATTTAGCCCGAGGCTCTGGAACAAACATCAGGACAGTTATCAGTTCAGAGTATTAATCTTTATTATTAGATTTATACATTTTCTTTTCTTTTAAATTCTGATGATTTTATGTTTTTATGATTTTATGACTTTATGTTTATGTGAAGCACTTTGTAACATGGATTTAAAATATATCTATAAATAAAGATTATTTTATTATCTTTGTTTGTTGGACATTTACAGACAAAAGCGTTGTGTTAGGAAATGAAATATAATATATATTTATCCTTCAGATTAATCAATGATGATTAAAAGTTGAGGCTTTAAATGAGATGAAACAGTTAAAATTCTTTCATAACGTCACGTTAGAGAGGAACATCATGGCCAATAATCTGTGTTAATAATGTTTTAATATTAACTTAAAGTTTTTTTAAACTTTACAAGGAAATAAAACTTCAGGAGTCATTTCATCAGATCAGAGCTGTGAAATATTAAAACTATTGTTATCGGTATCGACTGAAATAAATCCATAACGTGTGTCACCTGCTGAATCATGAGCACACCTGAGCTGCAGTTCCTCTGATGACCACTAGGAAAGAGACACATTGAAGTGAACGGGGAAACACAAAGTTCAACCGTCTGCAGGTGAAATGATTTCTACTGAAGCTCGTCTTTGTGTGAGTTTCACACACACACACACACACACACACACACACACACACAGTGACAAGCAAACTGACCCCCATGCTGCACACAGCTGTGAAACAGGAAGTGAAGAGCGCTGACACAGCAACACCAAACAGGAAGTGACATTCCATGTGAAAAGACTTTTTCCTCCGCCGGTGACGAGATGCAACAAGTGAAAGTCTCTGACTACGACTGAGCAACACTCTGAGTAACATATCAACGACACAGTGACACAGTGACCTGTCCTAACAATCAATCAATCAATCAATCAATCAATCGACCGAAAGGCGGGAAAAGTATCAACAGTCGGAGTTACTGGAAATGAGAGCATCTTCAGGGTTTCCTCTCTCCGCCGTCATGCTCTGCAAAACAGGTGAACCTATTTGGTTTGCTGCAAAGTGTGTGTACGTGTGTGTGCGCGTGTGTGTGTGTGTGTGTGTGTGTGTGCGTGTGTGTGTGTGTGTGCGTGTGTGTGGTGGGCTGGGGAACTTATTTCGTGCAGTACAGACAGATGGTGCGTTCAGTGCGAGCGGTAAAAACCAGTAGATGGTGAGAGATAAACCTGAGAACAGATGCTTGAACTACATCTGAAGCCTGAGAACCTAAACTCTGCAACGACAACGACTGCAACAACTGCAACAACGACAACAACTGCAACGACGACAACAACTGCAACGACGACAACAACTGCAACGACGACAGCAACGACAACAACTGCAACAACGACAACAACTGCAACGACGACAGCAACGACAACAACTGCAACAATGACAGCAAAGACAGTAACGACAAAGACAACAACGACAGCAACGACAACAACTGCAACAACGACAACAACTGCAACAACGACAGCAACGACAACACTGCAACAACTGCAACAACGACAGTAACGACAAAGACAACAACGACAGCAACGACAACAACTGCAACAACGACAACAACTGCAACAGCGACGACAACGACAACAACAACGACAACAAATGCAACAACGACAGCAACGCAACAACTGCAACAACGACGACAACAACTGCAACAACGACAGCAACAAAGACAACGACAACAACTGCAACAACGACAACAACAAAGACAACAACTGCAACAACTGCAACAACGACAGCAACAAAGACAACGACAACAACAACGCCGACTGAACTGTACAGATTTGGTCAGTGTGACTCGCAGTATGGGAGGTTCATAGTGTCACATTCAGAGTGTATGGAGGGCCGTGCATGCCAAAAATAACCCGCGGCTTTAACAGACTCTAAAGTATTGAACAGCATGTTAGCATCATGTTAGCATTTAGCTCCAACCTCACAGAGCTGCTAGCATGGCCGGTTGCACTGTCCTTGCTAACATCCTGTTAGCTCGTCGTTAGTGAAGAGACAACAGAGCTTTAGCATGTTCTTGATGGGCTAATGTGTTAGCAATTAGCTCGCAAGCAAACTCTGCAAAGTGTCAGTACGTCACCTCTAGGCTAAACATTTAGCAAAGACACATGCGTGAATTTGGCCGGAACACTTTCTGATGTGTCTGAGCTTCTAGCTAACAAAGGAAATTATATAAGTACGTGACAAATATCTCGTATTTTTGAGTTAAAGATCTCTTTTTTTCTCAAAGCGTAGCCAACATAAGGGTCAAAGAGAGGTCAAAATACCTTCTGATCCACGATGGAGCAGACGAGCTCCCTGACGGCCGACAGCGAGTGCTCTCCGTGGTCGAGGGTGACGGTCTCCCTGGTGAGTCCGATCTGCAGCAGGAAGGACACTCCGTGGATGGAGCCTCGCGAGTTTGTGCGGCTGGAGATCGTCTGGCTGCCGTTGGACAGCCGGCTGCAGAGCGTGGCGGGCGGGCTCGGGGACGGCGACGGGGTGGGAGGCGCCGCATGATGAGGGAGGGCGGAGAAAGACCGCGGGGACGCCGGCGGAGGCGGAGGTGGCGGCAGCTGAGGCGGCGGGCTGTTGTCGGCCGACATTGGCTGTTATCTGTGACGTCGTCCGGGCGGGAGAAAGGCGTCGTGGATGAACGACATCCAAAAAAACAAAGAAGAAGAAGAGTCGACTGCTCCGGGTTGATGGTCAGCAGAGCGATTCGTGTCCACTCGTTTGTCTCGACTCACATTTATCACCAAGCGAGAAACGTTTCCTGTCGACGCCAAGCATCTCTGAGGTAGAAACAAACCACGAGCACCTCCACAGGTTCAATCCTCAGGCTGCTGCTGGATCTCTGCTCTCTGTTCGACGTGTTCACCGACTGCATCTGCTGAGAGACAAACACAACACACTTCACTGTGACGTCCATTAGTTTGGTACAAAGCACCAACTTCCAATGCTGTGAAGTCCCAAAAACTGCAGTTCCTCAAACGTCCACTTGAGGCTGGCTCCAGAAGTGAGTCAGTCTCCATAAGTCCCCATGTTCAAATGTCCAACTTCACAGCAGAAATAAACATGTTTACAGCCTGGTACAAAAAACAGTTTTGGTCTCTATAGCTAATTTCCCCGTTCATGACAACTGTACTGAGCTAACAACGAGCTAAATCAAGATAACACCAAGCTAAAACAAGCTAACAACGAGCTAAAACAAGCTAGCAACAAGCTAAAATAAGCTAAAACAAGCTAACAACCAGCTAAAACAAGCTAACAATGAGCTAAAATAAGCTAAAACAAGCTAACAACGAGCTAAAACAAGCTAACAACAAGTTAACAACAAGCCAACAACGAGCTAAAACAAGCTAACAACCAGCTAAAACAAGCTAACAACAAGTTAATAACCAGCTAAAACAAGCTAACAACCAGCTAAAACAAGCTAACAACAAGTTAACAACCAGCTAAAACAAGCTAACAACCAGCTAAAACAAGCTAACAACGAGCTAAAACAAGCTAACAACAAGCTAACAACGAGCTAAAAAGTTGTTCATGACAACTGAGGGTGAATTTATATACAACTCACCTGTTCAAATTATATTAAGGCTTAAAGTTATGCAGGATTAAGAGCGTGTACGCTTTGATTGACAGGTGGGTGTCGTTACAGGTGGTTTGTTTGAGCAGCCAGGCGTCATTCAGCCCGCCTCAGGTCCACTGATGATAAATTCACGTACACGTGTGGTAATTTTGACTTGTTGTGGAGGGCTGTAAGGTCTTTAAACACTTGTAGTAAGTAAGTAAGTAAGTAGTAAGTATGCTGTATGAATATTAAAAAGATAAATATCAAAACATCACTCAGGCCTGACGCCTTCTTTTTTTATTTAAAACGCATTCGTTTTGTTTCATTTCTAAGATTTCAAAGTACAAACTTTAACGCCGTGCTGGTCCTGTTTCAGTGACCATTCTTCTATTTGAAGTGGTTGGTACAGTGAACGCCTCTCCACATCTCTCCACGTGCATCCAAAGAAAGTGAACGACCACAAAGAGTTCACCTGTAAAGCTGCATCACACCGGTTCAGGTGATCTTTGACTACAACGCTGACGTGAGTCTTGCTGCAATGAGACTTCAGGATAAATTCAACATTCAAATAAATAAATATACTAAAACATAAAGTGTTTACGCCTCCGCTCTGAAAGAAAACACACAAATAAACAGATTTTATGGCATTTTTTAGGCTAATTTGGGTGAATTGAGCCTTCAAAACAATAAAATCCAGAAAGACTGACATTTAATATCATAAATATGAATATTAAATAAGTTAAAGTAGACTTAATGAGTGGCAGCAGATCAATTAGAGACAAAATAGAGAAATTAAAGATATATAAACCTTCATATATGCAGATATTTTGGTGGATGTGTAGCATTATATAAAATACATATATAAATAGAATCTTGCCTTTAAAGATGGATGAAATTAGCTCACCTGATCATTTAATTTGATCAGTTTTAGTTCAATGACACACATTAAAATGTATTTTAGTCATTATGATGAACAGAAATGACTTTATGTTGAATATTTACATTTATATACGTTCATATTTACACTGTTAGTCATATTTGTCCATGTTACTCAGCTGACAGAGCAGCTACAACATAAAGATGTATAATAATAATAATAACAGTAGCTCATCTGATCATATCTAATTAAATAAATAAATAAATGTTTATATGTAAACTGGATAAAGTCAGTCCTCCGCAGATGTGAAGGGAACTTCCAGGCACTGTTACCTCTGAGAGCAGGGCGGCTTTTCCGCTTCCATCGGCGGACAAACCAGCAGAAAACTCCCCGTTAAACTTCCCCTCCAGCGGCGGCAGCTCGGACCGGGTCAGCGGGCTGAATTTACCCGAGCTCAGTCCCCCGTTGGTCGGCTGCCGTGTGCTCGGTTCCTCGGTGTGTTGGAGGGAGAAGTGAAGCGGGAACAAACTTCTGTGGCGGAGCCGCTGCGGAGCTTCAACCGAGCAGCTCGAGCTTCATGCGGATCTGATTAACACCGAGACGAACACGCAGAAACAAAGTGCCGCTCACACACACACACACACACACACACACACACACACACACCGGGGAGGAGGAGGAGCGACAGGGAGAGGCCTCACTCTGACCGCCTTTCTACAGACCGGATAACCACAGAAGAAGACAATGTAGAATAATAAATATTATAAATAAACGAAATGTAAATAAAAATATCTATAACTTGTTTTTGGCTGCTGTCAAAATAATAAATAAATTACATTTTATTTATAAATCTTCAATCAAGAGTCACTTTTTAGCTAGTTATCAGTGTTCAAGCCACAGCCTCAGCCTCAGCTAACACAGGCTAATGCTCAGCTAACATTAACTAACACTGAGCTAACACAGGCTAATGCTCAGCTAACATTAGCTGACACAGACTAATGCTCAGCTAACATTAGCCAACACCCAGCTAACACAAACTAATGCTTATCTAACATTGACTAACATTCAGCTAACACAAGCTAATGCTCAGCTAACATTCAGCAAACACAAACTACTTCTCAGCTAACATTAGCTAACATTCAGCTAACACAAACTACTGCTCAGCTAACATTAGCTAACATTCAGCTAACACAAACTACTGCTCAGCTAACATTAGCTAACACTGAGCCAACACAAACTAATGCACAGCTAACATTAACTAACATTCTGCTAACACAGACTAATGCTAAGCTAACATTAACTAACATTCAGCTAACACAGACTAATGCTAAGCTAACATTAGCCAACATTCAGCTGACACAAACTACTGCTCAGCTAACATTAGCTAACACTGAGCTAACACAAACTAATGCTCAGCTAACAATAACTAACATTCAGCTAACACAGACTAATGCTAAGCTAACATTAACTAACATTCAGCTAACACAGACTAATGCTAAGCTAACTTTAGCTAACACAAACTACTGAGGAACTTTTCTGATAAATCATTCCTTCAGATTCCTGTGGACTGTTTTTATGTCAGAGTGAGTCATCTCTCAGACTGTAGACGATCACTGTCTGCTCCCTGCCATGATAAATCTTTGGCGCCATCTTCTGATGGAAACACTACATTACCCAAAGTGCAATTCAGCTGTACTGTCATTGTGGTGTAGTATCGGACATATAATGTGAAGATATTACATATATACATGCAGTACATGCAGTATTCTGACACAGAACTTTAAAATATTAACACATTTATTTTGCACTTTGCAGTTTTCAGCTCTTAAAATTTAAAGTTATATAATTCCAGTTAGTTACAGACCGTAACCGACATTTCTATCAACTGTAACTTACAGTACAGACATGAAACAACGCTGCTTTGTAGCTGTAGACAATCTGTTGGTTTGATAATCACATCCAGATAATGTAAGTCATAACTCCACCATCGTCATCACATGTGATTGTTTTATTTCATTTCACGTCATTCTGTGTCGCGTTTTTTAAGTTATTTGAACAATTCGGCAGATTTTTCATCTCAGCAGCGGATCGGGATGTGAAAAAATCCAACAGAAAAACTTAAAAACTTCAGTCTCTACATTTGTGTCTGACAGACGGTCTTGTTCTCGTGTTTTTCGTAGCATTTCTCGGATTGGTCGTAGGTCCTGTCCCTCACGGGCGGCGTGGGATTCTTGTGTTCGTGGTACTCCACGATGGGGTAAGTGATAACCGTCACTATCAGGACGGCCAGCAGGATGTACAGTTTGTATTCCAGGCATAAGAAAGTGCTGTAGGCGAAGGCGATGACGAATCCGAGCGACTCCCACATGCGGTAGTTGGCGAACGCCGCCTCTTTGTCCCGGGCGAAAAGGATGCCGTAAAGAGCTGCGGGACAGAAAGCAGACGCAAAGTGAGTTCAACCAGTTAGTGTTCATTTGCATGCTAAGCTAAGAGATCACGCTCACCGTTGGTCTGAGTTTGCCAGATAGCGTCCGCCATACCCCACAAAGCCGGAAAGACGAAGAAGACGCCGAGCTGGTCGGGATGAGGTTTCCAGAACAAGAGAGCGATGATACACGCAAAGTTGGTCAGAGCAGCTGAAAGTAAACAGACGTGCAAATCAAACGCACAAAATCCCCCAAAACAGCTGAATGATCTGACTCGAAGGACAAAAAGAGGACGCTACAGAAGACACAAAGTCACAGCGTGAACAGCATCCTGAGAGTTTTACCCAGAAAGAAGAGCGCAGCTCTCCCCGTGTACCGAGCGAGTCGCCCGAAGAGAAACGAGCAGAGAGAATTGGTGGCTCCGAAACACATCATCACGTAGCCGACGAAATGGATCCCCAAAGCACAAGTTACATAGTTCTGCAAAGACAAAGACGACAAAGCAGATTTGTTATATATCGAATATTATACACATAAATATAAATATAAATATCTCAGAGATATCTAGTTTGTGAAAGATCATCTCAGGAGTTGGCCAACAAAAACGCAAAGTCATCTGAAAATCTAAAAAATCTAAAATCTCTGTTTACAGGTTTGAAAAGTGTGTTTGAAAAGTTTGTAATGTTCTTGATTTTGCTTCTATTTCCGTTGTGGGGAAGACGGAGCTGAGCTGGAAGGTGAAGCTCTCGATTTCCCTCACCTATGGTCATGAGCTTTTGGGAAGTGACCAAAAGAATGAGATCAAGCGACCGAAATGAGCTTCCTGAGAAGGGAAGACCGAGGGGGGAACTCGGAGAGTTTCCTTCATGTCGAGCATCTGATTAGGATGCTTCCTGGGTGTGCCTCCCTTTGGAGGTGTTTCGGACCCCGGGGCAGACCCAGAACCCGCTGGAGGGGATTATATAGCCCATCTAGCCTGGGAACGCCTCGGGATCCTCCAGGAAGGGTGTCTGGAACGCCCTGCTAAACCTGCTGCCACCACAACCCGACCCCGGATAAGTTGAAGAGAATGAACGGAGCTTCTATCTCCTGCTAGTACAGCCATCTGTTTCTAATGTCAGTGAGAGAGAGGACGATTCTTCGGTAGCTTATTTAAAGGGGAGCTGCACAGATTCCACACATCAAAGTATGTTTACAGGCCTTGTGAGGACTACTGACTGTGCAAGGTAGGTGGACCTACAGGATTGCGAGGACACGCAATCACGAGAACCACACTGGCAGCTATGTTGTGAGCGAGGGGCATGGGTATGATTGTTTGCTTGAAAACAAACTGCTCTCCTTACCTTGGTGTACTCCCCGGAGAGGAAGCTCTGTTCAAAACCACTGTACATGGTGAGAGGGATGAGGGTGACCAGCCTCCAATCCTTCAGCAGTCTGAACGTGGCCAGGAACGTGTGCCAGAACGGGTCCCGGTTCTCACGAAACTCACTCGTCATATTACGGTCAATGTTGTCGAGAAACACCGCCACAATGAGCATGGCCAGCAAACCCACGCCTACCACGCAGCACAGGACAGATAACTGACGGTTAGAACACAGAGTAGTTACTTTGGTAACTTTGGTAGAACTCTTGGTAAATGCTCACATCTTGTGTGTGTCTATACATCTTTGCATTACTGTTGTGGAAGAACTCCCTCATTAAGTCTTTCAGACTTGATTTGTGTTACCGATGTAGCATCCGACGAGCGTCCACACTAGTTTCTGCGCAGGTCTCGTGGTGGTGCTGTTGCTGCTGCCGTTGACGCTGAGGCCACAATCGGCCGTTCCACAGGTCTGCAGCTGCTCCTCTGGGATGTCAACTGTCAGAAAAAACACCAACAATACGTTTCACTTCGATAAATATCACTCTCAAATGTGGAAAGTCCATTTAATAAAGTACTGTACTGTACTAGTTACTTGTTACTTTGCAGATTTAAGGAGCATATAAAACAGACTTTTACTTTAATAAGATTTTGAATGCAGGACCTTTACAGACAGAGTGTTTTTAAATTGTGATATTGCTACTTGAGTGAAAGACATGAATACTTCCTCCACCACTGCCACTCCTCCCCAAGAAACAAGAGAAAAAATGCTGTAGCCAAATAAAAACTAACCCCAGTCCACCAGTGTTTCTATGTATGTCCTTGCCACAAAAGCCACAAAACAGACAACTAGAACAAAATCCAAACGCATGCATACCCTTGTAAAGGATGATAAGCATTCATATGTTAAGCTCGTAAGCAAAAAAAATTTTCAAAATGAAAATATTCCTCTGGATATGAATATCAAGTGATCGTTTTGTTTAGATTCCCATAAATTTGAATGAACATTATTGTTAAATATTATAAATGTTGCTGCAGTGTAATGCTTTGTTTCAAGAGAGACATTCCTTAGTTCAAATAAAACACGTCTACAATAAAACAACTAAACATGATTTCCATCTAAACCAGCACGGAAATAAAAAGGTAATAAATCGTTAGTGTCATATTGTCCTTCGGAGAAATGCGTACCTATCATCTTCAATGCTGATAACACCAATAAAATCATATAAAACATACTTGGCGACATCATCCACACCTTAGCACACACCTTGTCTTATTGTCTTCTAAGTTTGACCCATAAAAAGCTGCAGCCAGTTAGACCTTGCACATTAACACACGGCACTGGGGTGGAGGAAAGATTCAAGAATAAAGTAGATTAAACCAGTAAACCAGCTACTCAGTACGAGTTCAGATTACTTCATTTTAAAAATAATTTATCATGTATATTAAAGTGTATGGATTTATCACTTCACCATCAAAATTTTACAATAGTTTTCTGTTTTTTAAATTGTATACACAACTCTGTAAAATTACAGACATTATTATTATTATTTTAAGTATTATGCCAATAATGACAAATTACAGTTATTCCTCATTTTTGTACAGAATATTACTATATTATTTATACAGTATTTTTTATGCTTTCTTGAATTTACATGCAAATTTACATAAAAATAAAGAAGTAAAGTAAATGGCTCATTATATAAATGTTTATGTCCATAACAATATAATGTTTTTCTTTGTAATTTTAAGGTAAATCTTCATAAATGTTTACCTTTACATTCAAACTCTATAACTTATAATTTACATGAAAAAACTCTAAATTATTACAGTCGTTTTCTGTTTTTTTGTTTTTTAATTGTAAACATCAAACAGCAAAATTATAGACGTTATCTGTAAATTAACAACCAAACTGTTACTTTAAATATGATGCCATTAATGACGTTTTTTATTTTGATTTAGGGAAAATCTGTAAAATAACGGTTTTTCTCCACAATAGTACTAGTACTAGTATCGTCACTTTATTGAAGGTGTTTGATCGTAATAATTCAAGGAACACCGTAAATGATGGTGTTTCTCTGAAAATAAACCACTAAAAATTCAGTTTACAGTGCACTAACGTAAAATAAAACCTCTACACAATTCAGTCCCAGTTCCTACCTATACTGGCGTCCTGCCCAAAGATGAGCGATGACATGAGGTTCCCCCACACAGCAGACGACTGAAAGATGAAAAAGAAGATGCCAAAGTATTGGTTGATGACGTCAGAGCCCTTCTTTCCATCCTTGGCAGCCTGAGAATTGCCGGCGATGGTCAGGTAGGCGCATTTAGCCGACCACAGAGGAGAACCACCCAAACCCAGAACCACCGAAGTGGGGATGAGGGTGTACCTGTGTGAGAGAGCATAGAGCATTTAACTTTTTAACACTTTAATAAATAATTTAGAATGCATGACACCAATCCGTGTTTAAAGGGTCAATTTACCCAAATGACAAATGAAGCTTGTGGTATCTGGTCCCAGATATACCCAAATCAACCTTTTCACCAATATTTATTTTATTAATTTGTTTTGCAATGAAGTTATATCTCCAGCATGTGTCATGCATCTCTTGTATCTTGGTAATAATGGTATTCAAACAAACAGGAATTTATTAGGAATGCAGAGATATAATAAAATAATAAGCGATAACACATCTAATAGCCACCATTAACATAATTGATTGATTACCATCCGGGGTAGAGGTTTCCAAAGGAGTAGGACACGTAGCAGGCCATGCCAGCAACGATGGTCCATTTACAGCCCAGATTTTTGATCATGATTGGAGGCAGGAACATAGAGGAGATGATGATGGAGGCGTAGATGACACTCAGAGACGCTACACCCATCCCCTGCTCCGCATTCAGACTGCTCTGTACAAACAGGGACAGGGACTCCATGAGAGGACAAACAGGCTTCATGCAAGAACAGTTTCCTACCTGTTGTAGGTATTTAAGGTGTTTTTTGCATGAAACTCAGTGTTAGTAAAGAGAAGTTTAGTTAGTTTGAGCTGCTGCCTGTCTCGGCCAGAACTACTTTGAAAAAGAACTCTTAATGGGAGCATTAAATAAAAAATAAAGGGTATTTTCATTGAGCCAAGTTCTGTTTACAAAATTTCTTCTGTAAGTAGCTGAAGTAGTTCTTCATGGAAGTTTATGGAAATGTGGTGGAACGAGTGGATTTGCAATGAACTCAACGGTACTCTTGCTGTTGGACTAGTAACATTAACACTAGTGAGGTTATGGACGTCTCTTTTTTTTAGCCAACTAGTATTTGACATCCTTGAGACAATGTAGAAGAGACTGAAGACCATGTGTCACACCCAATTTTAAGAAACAGACCCAAGTAGAAGCATATTTAGTGAGAACAAAATAGGGCCTAAATAGGTACCTTGCGGTACACCACATCGGACAAGAGCATAAAAAAACAATATGCTATCGTCATAACCAAAACTGATTTTATAGCCTTTGTAACAGAGTTTTAAAGCCCACACTTTTTGGACATCGAAATCAAGAAGCGGCTGCATTCAATGATTTTTGCAACTTTCCAATACCAACAACAACAGAGACACTGACTTCATTCATTATGGGCAAGATTGGAAAGTAAGCTATGGGAATATGGTGGAATGAGTAAACGCTCTATCTTTAAAGTTAGTAAGTCATTGTTTTGAGCACAAGGGTTATATACAGTATGGTCAGCGCCATGTCTAAAAATAGAAGTTTTTCAGATATCTGTGTCACATGCATCCGGCTGAACAAATAGATACAGAAAGTCCGAACCAAGAACCTTCTTGGCCACATGGCTGTGGCTCAGGAGGTAGAGCAGGTCATCCATTAATCCTCCAGTCATATTAAAGTGTCCTTGAGCGAGATACTGAACCCCAAATTGCTCCCGAAGGCCGCACCTTGAGCAGCCAATGCCAGCAGTGTGTAAATGGGTGAATGAGATATGTAGTGTAAGGAAAGAAAAGAGAATAGATTTAGGAAAGAAAAATACTCTTAAGCATTTACTTTTGAAAAATACCAAAAGAAACTTGTAACAAGGTTTGTAGAAAGATTTGAAGGTTGTTCCATTAATTTGAATGTAAAATTTGAACGTGAAAAATTTTTAAAAGTATGAAAAGTATGAATTAGTAAAACACACGCCTTAATGGGCTGAATGAGCTGAACACTGTGATATTTGAATGGTTTCTGTAGCACAGAGTATGTGGGAGTAGTAAGAGTTGAAAGGTTTGTAGAAAGATTTGTTTGTGCCGTTCATTTTAATGTAAAATTTGAACATGGAAAAAGTTGAATATTTTAAAAAGTATGAATGGTGCGAATGAGTAAAATAATAGCCACCATGTCCTACATGAGCTGAACGTTGTGATATTTGAATGGTTTCTGTAGGACAAAGTATGTGGGAGTAGTTAGTTGCAAAAAAATTGAATGATAATAAAGATTTGAAGAACGACAGTGTGGACGTACAATTCAAAGTTCAAGTACAAGACATGAATGAGTCTGAACCAACCCATGAATGAATCCTGTGAAACCCCCCCATGATACTAACATTGAACACTAAACAATACTTCTTCTATATAATAAATAATAAACCTACCTGTAAACTCTGCAGGCCTCCATAAGCCGTGAACAGAGACAGAAACCCGATAGAAACCACCAAAACATTCTTGAAGTTGCGGCTGATCATGGCTGCTTCTCAAGAAGAAGAAGAAGAAGAAGAAGAAGAAAAAGAAAACCTCCACGGGTTCTCTACCTTAAAATAAAAAAGAAAACAATAACTGTATTTCAGGATTAACGGCTTCATACAGCAGCTGCACAGCTCCAGAGTAAAGTCAGACGAGTTTCTGTCAGCTGGAAGTGATAAAGTCATGGACTGGAAATCGTTGAGAGCAAAGTCCAGCCCTCACACAGTTTTTGCAGTGTTACATGGAGGATCTCTTATCATTGGGTCTGTGGATTGCCTCCCTCATGTTAAATTCTGATATAATTAGATCATATGAGGCTGAACAACGCCCCTCTTCTTCACCATAAACACCATATTTCAACTACTTCTTCTCCAGCCCATCTGTTTCCTTCTTCCTCCTCAGTGTTTATCTGTACAACCTTTCACTTAACCTCCATTTAGTTAAGATTTATAATCCCGTGTTTACATACAATCAGAAGCAGTGGCACTGAGCAAAGGTTTACTGCGCGTTATTTCTGATTCTTCACTTTTACGACGGTGGCCCGTCATTTTTTACAGCGTGGTCGCTTGTTGTTATTTAAAGAATATGTCAAAAACACAAAGACACAGCAGCCCACACTGTGTTGTCTCAGCTGCACTCAGAATGAAGCCGAATAACTTCAGAAGTGTTTTTGTTTTTGTCCAGACGGTGAAATGCTGCTTTAGAGGCTTTTCAAGTTTAATGTCAGCCTGAAAGATGTCAGTCTCGTATTTTTAATGTTTCTTTAAAGCTCTTTGAATGGATAGTCAGATAAGATAACAAATATGTTACAACAGATCAAAAAAATGAACTGTCCGTGTCAGTGCAGAGAAGCCATATAGTTCCAGATAAATTATTGATCGGTGGTTTCCCGTACTGAACGTAACAAGGACAGAGCTGTACGTGCTCTTATGTCAGTTGCTTTGTGAATTTTCAAATGAGAATGACCCTTCAATAAAGAAGACTGGATTTGAAGCATCAAAGTTTAAGTTGAATTTATTATTCTTGTACAAGAAGGAGCGTTTACAGTGCAACACACAGAAGAGGTCACAGAGAAAAAGGCTCCTCGAAGAGCCTTGACAGTTCTTATACACTCTCTAGTGGGCTGTCTTAACCCTGCTGTTAACAGACAATTTCCACATATAGCATCTAAATGTTTTTCTTAGTTCCCTTAATCAGTAGTCAGCATATCCCCAACCTAAACGTCACCTCTCTGACCCTCGTTCTGTTCTGGACTTCCTCTTTTTTCTACATTTCTACATCAACCTGAGCTTTACCTCACCCTGCCAGCCTTAGCAACAAAGTCATATTAGAGAAGTGAAAACAGAACATGTAAGAAATAAGAACTCACGTACACATTACATGATTCAGCATCTGAAACAGGATAGACCTCATTAATAACATCAGTAACAGTCACAACTAGACTACATTTGACGTTTTGGAACACCGGGAAGAAGAAGAAGAAGAAGAAGAAGAAGAAGAAGAAGAAGAAGAAGAAGAAGAGGTTTTGAGGCCCAGGGAGCATAGCCGGTGTCATGACAGAACCGGAGCTGGGCGAGTGGGCAATGTAACCGGGCTCAGCAGCCTGCAGAGGAGAAGACAGCGAAGAGGACGTTGACGTTGGACAAGAGTAAACCTGGGACTGACTTTTAGTGGTTGGTGAGAGCTTGGTGAAATAAAAGGCTGAAAGAAACACTTTTGATCTCCAACATGGTCGGACAAGTCGTTCTTTTTAAACATGAGATTAAGTAATCATCAACCCCAAAATAAGGAGCAGAGGTCCAAACATTATTTCCAGAGTCTAAAGCGAGCAGGAAGTCATTTGTCACCCTGAACTCACTCAGTGCGTTCGGCCTCCTGACACTCAGAGAACTCTTGGCGTCGGGTCAAACCAGTTTAACGTGGACGTTGGACTGGGAGTATGATAGTCTTTGTACTTTCTGGTGACACTGTCCTCCTGGACATGTATGGAAACATGCCATTAGGTTACTTTACATGGACACTGAGTCATAATCAACAGAACAATAAATCATCGTGAACATGACAGAATGGATACAGGTTTGTTTCAAGTGGTGCCAGTTGAACTTCAGGTTTGTTACATCGGACATCAACTGGACAGCGATGTTACTAAAACAGTGGAGACAGACTTGAGAAATCAAAGATTGATGATTCATAAAGAAACATACTTGGCTGTGATTGAGGGCCGTAATCTGCAGTTATCATAAAACGATAGCAGCTATGACGATGACGTGTTTCACCCTGACGACATCTTTGACTTTGGAACTGTTTACAATAGAAGTTATAATGATGGTTTATATAGATTATGTAAAATAAACAGTCCGTTTGGTCTAGGACTGAAATCAAAGACTTGTCCTCACATCCACTGAGTAGACCAGACGTGATTTTAGACTTCCGTACATACAGAAACTCTTATTAAACTGTCTCAGGACATTTTAAAGCAGTGTTGGGGAGCGGTTTTATCATCTTTCTGTATTTTATAGACTTCTTATAGACTTCTCCACCCTGTTGTTAAGTTACAGATTGGTTAGGCTGGTCCGTGTGTTTATCTGTTTTATGATATATGCAGATGACGTCATCCTCCATCTTTAAGATTTATCATCCAGTTTAATGAAGTCACATGGAGTCACATGGAGTACTGATACATTATTGTTACCGGCCTGGTGTGTCCTTATAAAGAAACATATTAAACTACTTCCTGATCACAAACTTTCCCTGCAGATTATAGCTATCAGACATCAGGCTTACTCTTGATGTTAACTATAAACTTCACTGTTCATTCATTAAAATAACTTTTGGGTCACTTCCTCAGTTCGTCCACTTCAACAGTAAATGTTGATTTGATTACATCGTGCAGAGTCAGTCTAGGTTTGTAGGTGATGGGAACAGACCACATTCAGACAAGACAGACATGTGAGTAAAAGTATTCAAGTATTCAATAAAAGGAACTTCACCCAAAGGAAAGGAAACATACAGGACATGTAGACATCCCTCTTCTAATTTAATGATAGAAACAGACTCTGATGTTCTGCTATTTATTGTAATTATTTATTTGACCTGTAGATGGAGTCAGACTCCACAAATAAAGCCTGAAAACTTGAAACATGTTTCAGAGAAACTGCAAGTTGGCCTCCAACATCTGTGCTCAAATATCTATAATAAGTACACAGGAGTATTTCTATACTATAAACGTTGACTCTGTCAAGCTAAGAACAAGCTAAAACAGGTTAATAACAAGCTAAAACAAGATAACCAGCTAAAACTGGTTAACAACAAGCTAACAACAAGCTAAAACAAGTTAACAACGAGCTAACAACAAGCTAAAACAAGCTAACAACAAGCTAAAACAAGATAACAACAAGTTAAAACAAGCTAACAACAAGCTAAAACAAGATAACCAGCTAAAACAAGCTAACAACAAGCTAAAACAAGATAACAAGTTAACAACAAGCTAACAACAAGCTAAAACAAGCTAACAACAAGCTAAAACAAGATAACAAGTTAACAACAAGCTAACAACAACAAGCTAACAACAAGCTAAAACAAGCTAACAACAACCTAAAATAAGCTAACACCAAGCTAAAACAAGCTAACAACAAGCTTAAACAAGTTAATAACAAGCTAAAACAAGATAAAAACCAGCTAAAACACTATACTATATACTATAGTATACTATATATACTATTCTATACTATAAACTTTGATTCTGCTACATTTTAGAGGGACATATTGGACTTTCTACTCCATTAAATGTATTGCACAAGTAGCTACTTGGCAGATTTATATTTTACAACAAATATATATGATGCATTGTTAAAGATTTAACTATTTAAGAGTGTATAAACTTGCTCCACTTCATCCAGCTACAACACGTCTTGGATAATAGCTCTTACATTCTGCATGTACTTCAGTTTAAAGTGGAAACTTTGACTTTTTTATTGCTTCTTTTACTCAAGAAAAGGGTGTGAAGACTTGACCTCACCCTGCCAGATATAAAATAATATAAATAACAACTTAGAACACAGATGAAGCCAAAAACCTTCAGATAACAGAACGATTGGTGTAATTCTCTTGAAGTGTTGCAACTTTTCCAGACGTCATCCTGCAAGAATCCATATCAGTAATCTGTCAGTGCACACAGCAGAGGATTTATACGAGTAATTCAACTGCACACACACACACACACACACACACACTTCTCACCTCTTTTCCAGCTTTTAGAAATCCTCTGCAGAAACAGCCATCTGTCTTTAGCCACAGTGCTCTGCAGCTCCTCATTTGTCCACGTGTTTTCACTCTTCATGTTTCATGTTGCGTCACGTCAAACTAATTCAGCTCACTTCAAACCAGCCACGCACAAAGCCGTACGTCCAGTTTGATGGGCTCATGTAAACACAAGTCAGGTGACACCGTTAAAGAAGTAACCCTCTGAGAAGAGTCGCCAAGAGGCTTCTTCAGACCTGACTGATGGGGAAACCCAAGAAACAACCTCATTGGCTGCAGTTCCTCTTCTCGTCCACTTGAGGCTGGCTCCAGAAGTGAGTCAGTCTCCATAAGTCCCCATGTTAAAATGTCCAACTTCACAGCAGAAATAAACATGTTTACAGCCTGGTACAAAAAACAGTTTTGGTCTCTATAGCTACTTTCCCCGTTCATGACAACTGTACTAAGCTAACAACAGGCTAAAACAAGTTAACAACAAGCTAACAACGAGCTAACAACAAGCTAAAACAAGCTAACAACAAGCTAACAACAAGTTAACAACAAGCTAAAACAAGTTAACAACGAGCTAAAACAAGTTAACAACGAGCTAAAACAAGATAACCAGCTAAAACAAGTTAACAACAAGCTAAAACAAGATAACAAGCTAACAACAAGAAGCAGATGAAAGCTGCCACCATACACATCACCTGCCTCCAAAATCAGCCAATAGCTCAATTCAATTGCAATCCCCAATTTCAACCAATAGAGGGAGCTCCCTGTACACATTTACAGCACAATATGTAGAATTCAAAGACTTAAACTGTCAACACTGGACCTGAATCAATCAATTTTTTTTTATACCCCCCCCCACACACACACACACACACACAAAGTTTTTTAAATGTTTTTTTTTTTTTTTATTCTTATTAGATGATCACGAGTAAAGCCTGATGTCAGATCTGAGAAATTAATGATGCGTCACTGTACAAACATTTACAATGACACACCAAAAACACACACACACACACACACACACACACACACACACACACACACACACACACACACATTCCTTTTAAATGACTTTAAAGTCAAACAACACCAACAGACAGCTGACTGCACTTATTAAGTCACACAGTGAAGCAGGTGCTTCATTGCTTGGTTTGACTTTGACTAACGTTTACTCAAGTCTTATTGGCCAAATAAACGGACCAATGGGAAGGAAGAGTTAACCCTCCTGCACACAAACACACTGTCGGACCCCGAGGTGGAGAATTACAGGTATTAGAGAGGCAGACAGACAGGTATGTCTGCTCTGCTTCACATATGAGCTGAAAGCTCCGTGAGCTCCGTGAGCTTAGGGCGCTTTAATAATACACCTGTGTGTGTGTGTGTGTGTGTGTGTGTGTGTGTCAGTATTAATCATTAACTGTGTCTCAGTGCAGTGTGTAGAAGTTAGCGGCATCTAGTGGTGAAGTTTGAAGATCGCAACCAACTGAAAACCCCTCACCTCTCTCGGTTCAAGCATGAAGGAGAAACTACAGTGGCTGTGAAACGTGAAGGTTCTTTGTAGAGTCAGTGTTTGGTTTGTCCCTTCCAGGCTGCTGTAGAAACAAAATGGCGGACTCCATGAAAGAGGACCCGCTCCCTCTGTAGATGAACACGAACGCGACAATTCTTATTTTCAGGTGATTTTACACGAATGAAAACAGAGTTATGAACATTCTGTCAATAGATACTCTTTAATGTGACACACTGGACCTTTAAAATGTTACATTTAGACATTCATGATCCCCAGAGGATGAACCCCGATGACTTTAGTGATCCTCTGGTGTCACCACGAGGTTGATTTTTGTGGTTTTTAAGTGAAACGTACCAACAAATATGAGATGGATTGTTATGAAACTTGCTAAAATTTTCATGTCCCCCACAGGATGAGTTGCAATTAATAACTTAACATTCAACACGTTAGCGTCTGGGATTCTCCCGCTCGCTTGTAACTTATCGTAACTTGCTCCACCCTTTGCTAGACGTCCAACGTTCTTCACGAAGGGCGATGTTGACAGAGAGCTGAGGGTCACAAACTTCACTTAATCACTAAATCTTTCCTAGGCCACGCCCCCTTTTTGCTCAGTTCTCCAATCACAGGTGAGCAATCCTTCCTCCTTGTTTTAGCTTGGTGTTAACTTGTTCTAGCTTGTTGTTAGCTTGTTTTAGCTTGGTGTTAACTTGTTCTAGCTTGTTGTTAGCTTGTTTTAGCTTGGTGTTAACTTGTTCTAGCTTGTTGTTAGCTTGTTTTAGCTTGGTGTTTACTTGTTTTAGCTCGTTGTTAGCTTGTTGTTAGCTTGTTTTAGTTCATTGTTAGCTTGTTTTAGCTTGGTGTTTACTTGTTTTAGCTCGTTGTTAGCTTGTTGTTAGCTTTATTTAGCCTGTTGTTATCTTAGTACAGTTGTCATGAACGGGGAAATTAGCTATAGAGACCAAAACAGTTTTTTCTACCAGGCTGTAAACATGTTTATTTCTGCTGTGAAGTTGGACATTTTAACATGGGGACTTATGGAGACTGACTCACTTCGGGAGCCAGCCTCAAGTGGACCATACACTGTAAATCTTGCATGTGCATCAGTATTCTGTAGCAATGACAAGGAATTATATGTATGTATGTATGTGGATATATGTTAGAGCCCTGCAGCTAGCAGCTAAATATCATCATAACACATTTATTCATAAGAAATGTTGCAGATTCAAACCTTGGCATTACATTTGTAGAATAAGGAGAAGATGTCTGTCTTTCCTCTGACACTCTCTGAAGCCTCGTCCTCCCTCCACGTGGAGCCGGGTCACTCTGTAATCCCAGCAGACCCCGACCTGTCCGACGGCTACAGAGTCATGGGAAAAACCTCTTCCTCTCTTTTCTCACCCTAAATCCCTCGAGGAATCTCAGACCTGTGTGTGACCCAGACTGCCGTCTGACTGATATGAGTTTTTTTTTAAGACTGATCCGCTCGGACTGAAGACGCCAACGTCTTCCAGATCTTTAAATCCAGCTGAGACCAACACGTTCCCTGCAGGCAGTGAAGAAAACCTTCAGATACTCACATGTGTCATCAGTGAACTGATCAGCTGAGGTTAACTCATCAACCAAACTACGTCACACACATTTGATTTTAATAAACTCAATATTAATTACATGAAGTCGTAAATAATGAGCAGACACACAAAAACACTGTTTGTACTCAGTAATTATTATTTTATTATTTTATTATTGGACTGTAGAGACAAAAACATTTTATGATTTATTATTTTTCTCTTAAACTTAAATAATAATAATAATAAAAATATATTAATGAGTTGAGGTTCACCACAGGATGCAATAACATCCATCAGGCCTGTTTATACTGAATATATTTGGACTCAAAGCTGGAATATAAGATTACTAAATGTTTCCACATATTTCATACACTACACTTAATCTAATCTAATATCTGGTATAATATGTACACACATTATACATTACACGCAACCTCCGTTTCTGTGAAGTGAAGTCAATAAAAAACTGCAGTTCCTCTTGTCGTCCACTTGAGGCTGGCTCCAGAAGTGAGTCAGTCTCCATAAGTCCCCATGTTCAAATGTCCAACTTCACAGCAGAAATAAACATGTTTACAGCCTGGTACAAAAAACTGTTTTGGTCTCTATAGCTAATTTCCCCGTTCATGACAACTGTACCAAGCTAACAACAAGCTAACAACAAGTTAACAACAAGCTAAAACAAGCTAACAACAAGTTAACAACAAGCTAAAACAAGATAACAACAAGTTAACAACAAGCTAAAACAAGCTAACAACAAGTTAAAAACAAGCTAAAACAAGATAACAACAAGCTAAAACAAGTTAACAACAAGCTAAAACAAGCTAACAACAAGTTAACAACAACCTAAAACAAGCTAACAACAAGTTAACAACAAGCTAAAACAAGCTAACAACAAGCTAACAACAAGTTAACAACAAGCTAAAACAAGCTAACAACAAGCTAAAACAAGCTAACAACAAGCTAACAACCAAGCAGCAGCCTCTGTGGCTGGTAAATGAAAGCTATTAAGTGCTAAAAACTGCAGATCCTCTTCTCGTCCACTTGAGGCTTAACAAAACTTATGTAAAACATGAAGCGCCCTATCTGGAGCCAGTGTTTAGTTTGTCTGTTCTGGGCTACTGTAGAAACATGGCAGTTCAACATGGTGGACTCTGCCATACGTACGTCCACGTACTTGACATTACATACATGAAGCTTCATGGTGAGACGTGTGTACGTTGGTGAAGATGAGCTCATCTCTGGTTAAGCTGCAGAAAATACTGCAACCGCTAATGGCAGCTAACTGCTGACATACCCACACACGTGTCACCACGGCTGGCAGAGGCTGACACGTAAATACAGTGTGAGAGGCGGGAAGCTAAAAGTGAAGCTCGCCACAGACACTAGCTGCTAAAAGCAAAAAGATGGAGTCAAAACCAGAAGCTACGACAGCTGCTGTGCGGTTAGCATCGCTCAGACTCAGACTGATATTTGTTCTCTGTCATTCGCACGTCTGTTCTCACACTATGTAAGTCACACACCACCAACTATTTCACTGATTTTGGTGAAACTGGATCATATTTTATGGAGAAAATATTTTCTGGTTTTCCCTCTGATGTCCTCTGGCTGCTCCGCCTCAACTCTCTGTGATTTACAGAGTTTTCTGATGGACAGTGAAGTAAACTGCTGACAACTGTAGCTGCTGTTAGCTCATGTTAGCTCAGTTTCTTAGCTGCTATTTGCTAATGTTAGCTCAGTTTGTTAGCTGCAGTTAGCTAATGTTAGCACAGTTTGTTAGATGCTCTTAGCTGATCAGTTTGTTAGATGCTGTTAGCTCAGTTTGTTAGCTGCTGTTAACTAACGTTAGCTCAGTTTGTTAGCTGCTGTTAGCTAATGTTAGCTCAGTTTGTTAGACGGGCTGCCCGGACTGTGAGCTCAGCGCACCGGGGGAGTGTTAGAGTATATCAGGCGTTTGGACCACCAGGAAGAAGAAGAAGAAGAAGAAGAAGAAGAAGAACAAGAAAAGAACAAGAAGAAGAAGAAGAGGTTTACAGGCCGACAGGGAACGTGGGAATGCGGGGTGCCAGAACCGGAGCTGGGCAAGTGGGCAATGTAACCGGGCTCAGCAGCCTCTATGGTTATAATGGCAGAGGAGAAGAGAGTGAAGAGGACGTTGACGGAGGAAGCTAAGAAGAGAAAGTGAGAGAGAGAGTGAGCGAGCAAGAAGCCGCCGGACAAGAGTAAATCTGGGACTGACTTTTAGTGGTTGGTGAGAGCTTGGTGAAATAAAAGGCTGAAAGACAGACGCAGAGATCTGCTCACTAGTCTTAATTACTGTCCAACATAGACGCCCATTTGACTTAATATAATCAAACAGGAGGTAGAGATGAGGAGTGAATCCAGACCTCCTGCATACACACTCTCCTCTCTGCAGCAAACACTCACATTAAACAAACCTTCTCATTCTCCAGGGAGAACACACTGCAGCATCTGAACCCTGAAACACCGGAGCGCTCCAGAAAAGTCCAGTCAGAGTCAACACGACCAAAATAAACTCTGAGATTACATCTGAGTTTTATCAACAGTAAGTCCACAGCGTGAATAATACTTCATTTTACTGTGCTGCATTGTTTGAGTAGGAAGGAAATTAGTGACGTCTGTCCGCTGCTTTCCTTTTTCCTCCTCTCTAAACTATAACCTTTGACCTCTGACCTCTGACCTCTGACCTCAGGTCTCTCTTTAGGAATGCACTTTCCAACATGATGAGCTAACATAGACAGTTAGTCAGACACTTCAGCTCATATTTAACACACCTCTGCTCATCACGTCTTCAAAATACTCGCTGCTTTAGTGTCCGTTATGTCTCCGTCACATTAAACATTTGAACAGGTAGAGAGGTTGTTGTTGTGTTTTGTTGTAGTTCCTACACCTGGTTGCTCAAACAAACCACCTGTGTTGACACCCACCTGTCAATCAAAGCGTTCACGCTCTTAATCCTGCATAACTTTAAGCCTTAATATAATGTGAACAGGTGAGCTGTATATAAATTCACCCTCAGTACAGTTGTCATGAACGGGGAAATTAGCTATAGAGACCAAAACTGTTTTTTGTACCAGGCTGTAAACATGTTTATTTCTGCTGTGAAGTTGGACATTTGAACATGGGGACTTATGGAGACTGACTCACTTCTGGAGCCAGCCTCAAGTGGACGTCAAGAGGAACTGCAGTTTTTGGGACTTCAGCATTGGCTTGTGTAAAGCCAGTTTGCAGTATTTAGTTTATTTTTTATCCGTGTGTGTGTGTGTGTGTGTGTGTGTGTGTGTGTTACAGTAGTGACAGCCTGGAGTCACTCCCCAAACATCCATTGTGACAGCAGACGATCTATTGTTATGTGTTTGCTGACATGGTGCATCATCCGCGGGGGGTTGTTACTGTTGCTTTCCCAGCAGCACAATGAACACTCGATGCAGAGATGCTGAGCACAACACTCCACGCCTTTATTTAGCTGAATAACACACACACACACACACACACACACACACACACACACACACAGCAGAGGGAAATGTGTGTGTGCTGGCATCTCAAAAGGAGTGAGAGGACAAGAGTTCAGTTTAGTTCAGCCATGACAAAAACGTCTGATGTATTTTGATATAAATGGTCTCTGGAGGTGTTTGAAAGCGTCATTTAAACGCCAGATTTAGAAAACGAGTCAAGAAATGTGCATGAATTATGAAAGAATCATTGTTCCACATCTGCTTTCTGGTGTTTTTTGGTATTTGAAAGATAAGATTTAATTCAGTCTGAAGGAAGTAAAACTAAATTATGCCTCAGAAAAATGCAGAAAAACACAGTCAGAGCAGTAAATATGCCGTTTGCAGCATTAAACTGACACTCACAAACTCACTCAAGATTAACGCCTGGTGGAGGAAGCAAGATCAACATGCAATAACAATAAGTTTCAGATATTTGGGTCATTCCCCATTTTTCACCGGCATAAATAAATCTTTCTTAAGCCCCGCCCCCTTTTCGCCCAGTTCTCCAATCACAGGTGAGCAAGCCTTGCCTAGCTTGTTTTAGCTCATTGTTAACTTGTTTTAGCTTGTTGTTAGCTTGTTTTAGTTTATTGTTAGCTTGTTCTAACTTGGTGTTAGCTTGTTGTTAGCTTGTTTTAGTTCATTGTTAGCTTGTTCTAACTTGGTGTTAGCTTGTTGCTAGCTTGTTTTAGCTTGTTGTTAGCTTGTTTTAGTTCATTGTTAGCTTGTTCTAACTTGGTGTTAGCTTGTTTTAGCTTGTTGTTAGCTCAGTACAGTTGTCATGAACGAGGAAATTAGCTATAGAGACCAAAACTGTTTTTTGTACCAGGCTGTAAACATGTTTATTTCTGCTGTGAAGTTGGACATTTGAACATGGGGACTTATGGAGACTGACTCACTTCTGGAGCCAGCCTCAAGTGGACGTTAGAGGAACTGCAGTTTTCTGTCATGAGAAACCGTCAGCACAGGGAAGCGGTGCATGAACAATAAACATAAAACTGTAAAAACTTTGAATTTTTAAAGAGCATGAGGCGAGCCGTCACTGTCAGTCAGTTAGCTGTGAGTCCTCTTTGTGTGTGACGACTGTGATCTGTTCTTTGTGTTTGTGTCAGTCTGCTCGTGACTAACGCGACTTAATGGAGTGATGCTGAGTGGCAGAGGCTGACACACACACACACACACACACACACACACACACATTATGCACATACTGATGTCAGCTGAAGTACTCGATCTTCGCTCTCAACATGTTAGGTGTTTTATTCGTCCTGGTGGTGACTTATTTCCATGTAGAGGAAGATAAGCTGATGAGTGTCACAGTGTGCAGTGTTCCTCTCTTTATGGCCGTCTGCTGTATTGACATGGACGAGCTACAGGCTGACAGAAGTCTGCTGTCACACAGAAATATGTCACATTCATCAAGGATGTTTTGGATTATTTCACCTTTCATGACACGACAGAGCTGAGCTGACTGATTCTTATCGTTTGAACTGTTTGAACTCGACAGTGCAAACATCGGACTCCCTCTGTCAGAGCGGTCATCGTTCAGCAGCTCCACCTCTGGCTTGTCCGGCTCTGACTCTCCATCCGTCCAGGAGGAGGTCGCAGCGCCGAGTTTCTGAGGAAATCTGCCTCAGATACAAACATACAGAGTTTTTGAGACGAGCAGAGAGAGCGTGAAGCTCATTAACATGTGAGGGCTGAACACAGGTCACGGCACTCACAGACCTCGTTCTCGTCACGGCAACAGTTCCCATAGTCGTTAAAGTCCACACGAGTTCATGATGTCTGAGATGTTTGAGGTGTGTTTTAAATATGGACTGTACTCGAGTATTTGTTCTGATTACATCACTTAGCTTCTTAGCTTCCTCCTCTTCGCTCTCTTGTCCTCTGCCATTACGTCCACAGAGGCTGCTGAGCCAGCTCGTCCAGCTCTGGTCCAAACCGCCTCTGTGCATCACTAGCTAACGTTTATTAAAATGACTGTACTGTTGTGTGATTGGTGCAGTGTTTCAGGTTAATATTCAGCTGAGTCAGACTCTGTTTGTGTACTCCAGGTGACATAAGAGGGAGACAGGGGGCTGCACAGCCGGTCAGACCTGTTGGAAATATTCAAACCAGCATCAGACCACACAGTGTAAATGCTGCTGTACCTGTCTGTGTGGAATCTGCTGAGAGAGAGAGAGAGAGAGAGAGAGAGAGAGAGAGAGAGTAAACCTGTTCATGCAGACTCACCTGGACGCCTCGTTCCCGAGAACAATGGCACTATTTTGCATCCCGTTTGTCGAGCTAATTAAAAGAAGCTGAATTAGAGAACCATCAGTTCAGCTCAGGTGAGTCAGCGGTAAGAAGACTGATCACATCACACTGTTCATTCTACAGTACATCTATTATCTGTTAATATTACACTAGTGTCCCAGTCACGTGACTCGCCTGAGTCTGACTATCCACCGACACCGAGTCTGGTCAAATACTGAGTTAAAGAACGAGCACCAACATATTGCTCATTTATCAGGTTAGGTTACTTCCTCTGATGTCCACTTGAGGCTGGCTCCAGAAGTTCAGCTCGCCCAGCTCCTGTTCTGGCACGACACCAGGTCCACTCCCTGCTATTCCCCCATAAGTCTCCATAAGTCCCCATGTTCAAATGTCCAACTTCACAGCAGAAATAAACATGTTTACAGCCTGGTACAAAAAACAGTTTTGGTCTCTATAGCTAATTTCCCCGTTCATGACAACTGTACTGAGGGTGAATTTATATACAACTCACCTGTTCAGATTATATTAAGGCTTAAAGTTATGCAGGATAAAGATCATGCACGCTTTGATTGACAGGTGGGTGTTTTGTTTGAGCAACCAGACGTCATTCAGCCCGCCTCAGGTCCACTGATGATTTTTAGATTAGCAAATTACCAAATTTTGCACCTTGCAAACGATTTTTACAGTTTTAATATGAGCAGACAGGATCGCTGTCTGTATTTTGTAGACTAAAATCAACCTCCAGCCTCTGTTCATAACCTTGTGCAGCCCTGGTGGAGCTGTTTCGAGCAGCAGCACGTCAATAAAATCAAGATATTTGTGTTTTTTTGTTAAATTCTGTTTCCTCTTCTGAGTCTCTGTCTGCATTAACTAAGTAAGTAAGTTAATTAAGTAATTAATCAGCAACCACAGTCACAATGAGCTCTCCTGGTCCTTTGCCATCCCCGCAATAAAGGAAACACTTAAAGCTGCCTACGTTTCCCACAGTCCTCAGCTGCAGCAGGCAAAAAAAAAGGGGGCTGTAATTTGCCTGTCTAATTAGCGAGCTATTTAAAGTGGTGTGTGTGTGTGTGTGTGCGTGGTGGACTGCACTCTCACACAGCACTTACACTGAGCTCCACATGAAGCTACAATGAAGCTGTCAGAGTCTGCAGCGTGCTGGGAAGAGACGAGCGCACAAAGAGACACAGAGCTGAATAATTCATGGAAGTTTTCCTTTGTCGTCGTCTCTCTGCGAGCCTGCAGGGGATGTTCTTCTAGAACGTTCTTCTAGAACTGAGCCTTGATAACAGCGACAGCTTCTGTTGACCTCAACAAGCTGATCTGTGTATCGCATGTTTTTGTTAAAGCGTCAGTTAATATTCATCAAATCAACCAAAGATCACGTTAACTCGCTAAACTCTCCTCAAACGTCCACTTGAGGCTGGCTCCAGAAGTGAGTCAGTCTCCATAAGTCCCCATGTTGAAATGTCCAACTTCACAGCAGAAATAAACATGTTTACAGCCTGGTACAAAAAACAGTTTTGGTCTCTATAGCTAATTTCCCCGTTCATGACAACTGTACTGAGGGTGAATTTATATACAACTCACCTGTTCAAATTATATTAAGGCTTAAAGTTATGCAGGATTAAGAGCGTGGATGCTTTGATTGACAGGTGGGTGCTGTTACAGGTAAGCAACGAGGCGTCACCGGGTCCACGACTTCCAAGATGTTTTTTTGAGCTCCTTCAGAAAGCTGTGGGTGACGTCACGGACACAGAACACATTTTAAAGCATGAGCGGGTAAACTTGTTGCGTTCTTGGAGGTTTGCATCTTAAAGCAGTAATCTCTCTGCCGCAGGAGGCACGTGAGCTACGTTTCTATTAAAAAACCAACGTGAGAGGCTGCAAGATGTTCTCATGCTATAGTAACCTGCCATTTTCACCATGTTTGTTCTTCATAATCCGAGTATGTGCTTACCAGATTATTCCAGCCCAGTTATAATGCTAACATGCGTCAAAACCCAGAGCAGCCCTGCAGCTGTTTTAAGAAACCACGTTCAGAAAAGAATCCTCCGTCCTCCGACTGCAGACACTGATGCCTTTTCCAGATGCCTGTCAATGGCTGCTCTGCCCAAACATCTGCAGCTCCTCTCTGTGGGTTTCTCACCTCCTCCCTTCCTCCTCCTCCTCCTCCTCCTCCTCCTCCTCTCTCCATGTTTTTATCTCCTCCACGTTTCTCGCACGCTGCTTTGCATCAACGTACAGAGACACGCAGAAACTTAACAAGTCTCGGTGGGTTGCAGATGGTCAGCGCAGTGAGACAAAACAAAGATGTTCCACTTTCACTCTGCGGCTCTTTAATTGGTGGAAATTAACGGGTCTGTTTGTTACACTGCACCATTACACCACACTCCCACATCGAGGACGCTGGACGTGGAGGGTGAGTCAAAAAGTTGAGTGTCAGCGGTCGCCATTTCAGCTACGTAGTTGAAGAAGAGGGACCAACTGCAAAGTGAAAATGGCGGCAGAGGAAGCTGCTGGAGTTGCTGTGAACACCTGAATATAAAGATTTAAGTTGTATGTGTGTTTTATTTTTATATTTTGGCGCTCATGAAGAAGAAGAAGAAGCAGTAAAATGTTGCAATCGTCATTTCCGGTAAGTCGTACTTGAATTGAGGCGACGCTACCCTGCTGAAATGAACACCAAGAAGTACACAGTGTACACACAGAGTACTACATGCACATGAAGTGTACTAACGGAAGTATCCGAGACATCAACTTGTTGTCACAGTTACAGTATTAAAAGACCAGTGAGCAGGATGTAGTGGTGGTGTAGTTGCTGATTGTAACCACCTCGCCTCACCCCGTCCTTCCGAGCATGAGGGAGAAATCACGATTGATTTATTTCCATTTGAGTGTTCTTCTTGGAGCCTGGTTACATTTGGCAGCACAAAACACATAAACATATAAAATGACTCCACAAGTACAAACGTTTGAATGTAAATATGGAAAAATAAAACGTCCTGGCAGTAAGTCGCTGTATGAACTGTGAAGGAAAACACCAACCAGCAGGGGAAA
Source organism: Argyrosomus regius (assembly GCA_946959425.1). NCBI lineage: Eukaryota > Metazoa > Chordata > Actinopteri > Sciaenidae > Argyrosomus > Argyrosomus regius. The sequence goes on along the minus strand of OX336901.1, from coordinate 678,425 downwards.
TCCACGTCAGCTGTGTGTGGGTGGAGGGACTTCCACTGTGTTTCATGACTAATAGACGTTCAGTCGACAGGACAGATGGACAGATGCTGCAAAGCCCCTGTAGCACATACAGCAAACATACATGCAGCTCTGCTACCCGTGCATAACACACGTATGAACGGCTGAAAAGGTGCAGCAGCGCTCTGTATCATACAGTATATAATTATATAGCTGACATCAGATCCTCGTCTCCTTACTTTATTTTAATCTTCTGGTTTCTTCTGAACTTCCTGTTCATGTGAATCATCCGCTACTCCTGCTACTGATCTAATATCTAAGACGTGGAAGGAGAAGAGCGTCACATTAAGGAGGACACATGTTGAGAAACAGTGGATGAATTTCACCTGAAATAATCCATTATAGCAGCTCGTCATGCTCCGGCCTGCAGGAGGGCGAATAACACTGAACTGCTGTGTTCGTTGATATCACAGTAACTGAAGCTGAACAGGAAGCAGCTTCATGCAATCATAAAAGCAGCAATTCATTTAGGCCTAACGACACATGATGAAATTACTCAGAGCGACAATAGCTGGTCTGTGAGACGAACAAAAGAAATGTGTCACAGTCGTCTAGCGGTGCAGGATATTCGTCACCGAATGGAGGAATGTAAGAGGACAAACACTCGATGTGATGTTGGACTGCATGTAGAAGCCAGCCTGTGTGTTGTGGTTGCATGTTGGTGGAGTTCATTTATTGATTTGTTTTCATGTAGAAGGAAGGAGCACCACCAGGACTGCTGAGTCAGAAGAACGACAGAAGGGCTGATCAATGATTTTACACTGATGTTGTTTTTGATTGAATTTAACTGTGTCGTCTGCATACGAGTTTATATTCTGTGTACAGTCATTGCCATGTTGTGCTAAAACATGCATTTCACTAACAAGGACCACATTGATATAGATCTAAGTTTAGACAGGTTTATTGCGAGTGATGGAAAGGATGCGCCGAGATGATGACTTGTAGGAGAGAGAGGGGATGAGTGTCGAGGGGTGATGGATGAAGGGTCGAAGGTCCAAAGGGATGAGGGTCAGAGGTATGAAGCAGTGGAGGGTCGAAGGTATGAAGATATGAAGGGATGGAGGATCGGAGGTATGATGTGGTGAGGGTTGAAGGTATGAAGGGATGAGGGGATGAAGGGATGAAGGTCGGAGGGAGGAGAGAACAGGGTCGTTGGTGGATGGAGGTTGACCGGTATCGGGAAGGCTGGATGGAACCCGGCAGTTGAGACTCTGGGTGGGGGAACCGTCTCTCCGGAGCTCTATGTCTTAGAGCCCCATGGTTCCATGGCTCCTGTGTTTGAATGAAAGAGAGAAGAGAAGAGAGAGATGACAAAAGAAAAGAATGTTTTGGGAGGGAGGGATGTGAAAACGGCATCGAAGAGGGAGTGAACGGATAAGGTGTGTTTAAGTACATGAAACGGAAATGGGATGAGTTCAAGGGTCCTTGTTCCTGAACCTAGTTATAAAACACCAACGGCAGCCTCATTTTAACCCTGCTGCATGGAAACTATCCACTGTGCTTCATCTCTGCAGGTTCATAACTAACTTTTACACATGCAATCAGTCTGATATGCGATGAATGAAACTCTCATGACGTCCGACCTCTGCATCACGTCTTATAGAAATGTTTGCAGCAGAGAGAGATGATTCCACACACCGAGACTCTTCCTGTTAAAGCAGCTTTGTTCACACCTTTTAAATTCATACAATACTCTCTCCACCTCTATCCTGTACGGCCACATTTCACCGCCGCAGCAGATGTTTCCTGTTGCGCTCTGCTTGGGGAGAAATGCATGTTTTTCTTGGAATATGAGCAACAGATGGTGAGAGCAGAAGAGGAAAAAAGAAAGGTGTGTTGATAGATAACACGCCATGCAGAGAGGGAGAGGGAGGCGGCCCGTCTGATCACATGTTTTTGTTACTATCACTCTGACATGAGACGCCACATAGCATGTTCATACCCACAAACGTCATAGAGCTTCAAACTCTGGATAAAGTCAGAACAAAAGGTGTCACCATCAGTGATATGGGCCGTGAGATGGTTGCTAAAGAGCTAAGCTACTTGGCTCATGGGATATGTTGCTGTGGAAGTGCTTTAAAGCAACATTTCTAAGTGACTCTCAAAGAACTGATGAGAATCCGAGCTACTTAAATCTTCCTCTGCTCGACGATATTCTGCCTTCCCTTTAGAAATCAGTGGGATAAAGATTATGTCGGGGTTATGCAGGTCTGATAAGGTGAGTCTGAAATTGGGAAGTGTAATCTGTGCTTTTGTGTTTGAGATTAACAGTCAGGAGAGCAGGTGCTGACCTCGGGCTGCAAGTCAGAAACACAATCCATCGTCACAAAGAATATGACATAAGGTCGAATACTCGAATATGAAAGACTGAAGCAGGAGATGATCTGAATTTTACACAGACGCAAAGCTAGGAAACGTATCTGTGAGGTGAAGCCAAAATACTAAAAACTGCAGTTCCTCAAACGTCCACTTGAGGCTGGCTCCAGAAGTGAGTCAGTCTCCATAAATCCCAATGTTAAAATGTCCAACTTCACAGCAGAAATAAACATGTTTACAACCTGGTACAAAAAACAGTTTTGGTGTCTTGATCAGCTTGTCCAGCTCCTGTTCTGGCACGACACCGGCTCCGCTCCCCTTTAGCATTCCCTCGTGCCCTCGGCCTGTAAACCTCCTCTTCTTCTTCCTGTGGTACAAACACTAAGATCTGTAATCTCAATAAATAAAACACAGGTACAACCAGAGTAATATATCAAATATATTATATAATCTATCAAATTCAACACAGTCCTCACAGTAACGATGCTATTTCCTTCGTTAAAACATGTTCTAATGTTCAAACAGGTCAGAGCCATGAAGCAAGACAGCAGCACATGTTGCTATTAATTTATTTTTCAGCCCCACATTTCCTCGTTCTGATGACTTCAGTCCACGGCAGACTTCCTCTTTGTGGGTTTGCTCGCACTAAATCTGAAGCTCACATTCAGATTGTTCGCTATCTTTGTGATTTGAGTGTCAAGCATGTCCGCTATCGGACGTTTGCTCGCGCTTGTAGCTCTCTGTGTTTTGTCTTTGCATCAGTTCAGTCAAACTTTTGTGCTTTTTTTCATGAGCAGAAACATTCAGTAATCTTCAAACTGTTACTGTGAGTGAGATAAAGAGTGAAACACATTCATGTCATCATCTTTTATTTGAAAAACTAACAGATAAAGAGGGAAGCTGCGGTCAGAGTGGGAGACATAATAATTGATGGGCGTGTGAGGACATCAGAGCAGCGAGTGATTCTCATCTCTGACTGTGTGAAATGTGAAGAAGTGACTGATGACAGCCGATGAGCTCAGCAGCTGTTTATCGGAAGACGACAGAGGAGTCGACTCCTCCTCCCGTCACTCCGAAACAAGCAGTAAATCTAAAGAAAAGTCCAAACTGAGACACTTTTTATCTGTGCGACTTCTGTCTGTGACCTCTGAGAGTGTGTGGTGACTCGGGCGCTGATAGTATCACAGATACAGGAAGTGGCGAGGCGATCTGGTGAAGCTGGTTTCCTGTTGTGGTTTCTCACTTCTGCTGCTGATTTCAAAAGAGTTCAAAACTCACACAGACTCAGCAGAGAGGAGTTTCTGTATTTAAATATGAATCCAACAACGGGAAAATAATCTATGAAAAGGACCTGCATCCAAGATTCAACTCAAATTTCGTGACTCTTTCCATGTAGAATATTATTTACAGAGACCAACACTTGGCGACATCATGGTGGACGAACATCTGCAGAGACCTGTTGAGTTTACAGAGATGTTACCTGATATGTCCTTTTCTTCATACATGTTTCTATCTTTAAACATAAATGTAACACAAACTACAACAACAACAACAGTGACTGACTAACTAGCCGACTGACCGACTGACCGACAAAGCCAGCCAGCTAACCAACTAACTAACCAACTAACTAACTAACTAACTAACTAACTAACTAACTAACTAACTAACTAACTAACTAACTAACTAACTAACTAACTAACTAACTAACTAACTAACTAACTAACTAACTAACTAACTAACTAACTAACTAACCAACTAACTAACCAACTAACCAACTAACTAACTAACTAACTAACTAGATAACTAAATAAATAAATACAGTTTTAAAAAACACTGTCCCATCACACTGGAGGCAGGATAAGAAAAGGACATAAAAAAATAATAGAATATTATAAAAATAGATTCAAATGTATAAATAACAAAGAGAGTAATAAAACATATTTAAATGTATAAATAGATCAAATAAAATAATCAGAATCACTTTTATTGGCCACATATGTGCTACATGTCATACATGAGGACACAAGGACACAAGGAATCCAGTTACACACTGCTGTCAGATACAGATAGAGACATAAATACAGCTGGAAACACAAAGAGCTACACAGGTAAACATTAAAACTACATGCACATAATAAGAATAAGTACGTATATAAATATGTATATCTATATGATAGATGCTGAAGTAAACATGGTAAAATCTTTGATCAGCTGTTTTATTTTCACACATGATGTCAGCGCTGCGTTCACACCCACAAATTCAGTAACAGTGACTCATGTGTTTATAAGAAGTGAGAGCTCCTGTTCAACACTCAGTCTGAGAGAGGAGGAGAGGAGGAGGAGGAGAGGAGGGAGAGGAGGAGAGGAGGAGAGGAGGAGAGGAGGAGGCCAAATGTGACAGCGATGTATCAGCTGGTTGTGTCATGTGATCAGCGTCATATTCCTGACATGTCACACGTACCTGCCTGATATTTGATGACCTCTCAGAGTCACTCACAGCTGTGTGTTAATAAAGAGAGAGGTGGTGTTTACATAGATGGAGCTCATTTACACACACACACACACACACACACACACAGAAAGGAAAGCAGCATTTGCTGATGGTGTTTTAGTGTGACGACAGGAAGGAGACATGTTATCAGACAATGGCTCATCCATCGTGTACACACACGTTAGAGAGGATGTGTGTGTGTTTATGCCGAGGTTAGGAGAAAATACCACCTTAAAAATGATAAAAATGTCGTTAATTTCTTAGATTTTGTCTTTCTTTTCATAAAATAAAATAAATTCTGCCTCTCCAGGTCAGAAACTTCCTGATGCTCCTGACAGAGTTTGACAGAAATAAATATTCTGAGTCGACGAACTGAAACAATAAAATCAATATAATGTTTAAATGTCTTCATATGAATGTGTATACATGTATTAGACAACAGTTAAAGGTCCAGTGTGCAGGATTCTGTGGCATCTAGTGGTGAAGTTACAGATGCAGCCAACTGAATACACCTCCACTCACCCTCCACTTGGCAGTGCTGTGTGGCATTCATCACCTGTTCGTTAAAACCGACTTCAGGAGACGTGACAGCAGAAAACACAAAGTGTGTGTGACAAAGAAACTTTTCTGATGACTGAGAGAAGTTCAGTTTTCTTAAGGTGAACAACTACAGAGGACAAAAAATGACAAGAGTATAAATAAATGAATAAATAAAGAAATGCATTTCTATTTTCTACGTTTATTGATTTCTCTGTTCAAACTGAGGTTAACTAGCTTGTGTGCTGTGAATCATCTGCTACTTGTCGATTTATGACACGGTGTGGCCGAGCTGACCAATCCTGCCCCCTCAATTAGCATACAGACACAGAAATATATAAATGTTGAAATATATAAATTAATACATGTAAAATGTTAAAGTAAATAAATGTAGAAATATATAAATGAATTCATGTAAAATATATATAAATACAAGTAAAATATATAAATAAATACATGTATAAATATTTGAGTAAAAAAATGTAGAAATGTAGAAATAAATTAATGTAATATTTAAGTAAATAAATGTAAAAATATAACAATTAATTCATGTAAAATATATATATATAAATACAGGTAAAATATATAAATAATAAATATTTGAGTAAAAAATGTAGAAATATGTAAATAAATACCTGTAGAAATACACGAATAAATATAAAATATAAAATAGCCCCTTTCATTGGCAAAATATATTTAAATATATAAATATTATATATTTAATTATATTTTCATTTATTTCTGTATATTTGTTTTATTTATTATAAGTTTTGTTCTTCATATTCAGCCTCTTTTGTTCACTTTAAATAGTAAACGTGTGTTTGTTTATATGTGAATATATTTTTAATGTGCAAACAAATAAATAAAATACAGAAATGAAAAAAATAGATTTATAGATGAATGAATATATTTATTTTTCATTCATTTATTCATACTTTTATTCATAATCATACATGTGAATGTATTTCTGCACACACGTTTTATAATAACTGTGTTTACATGCATAAATGAAGAAGCTGTTTCATCAGTGTGGTGTAAATATTAAACATTAATTAAAAATGCGGGTTTAATTAACACATGTTGACGTAATGCCGCTCTCACAGCACAGACTCGTTACAGACACGTTACAGACACGTTACAGGCTCGTTACAGACACGTTACAGACACGTTACAGACTCGTTACAGACACGTTACAGGCGGCAGCATCATGAATCAGCGGAACGTTTACCGGACCTCAAACGGTTAACAGCTCTGCGCGTGCACACACTCACACACACACACACACGCATCCCCATCCAAAGAGTGCATCGGGAGCGCGCGCCGCTGGGGCACCGGGAACGCGAGGCAGAAACAGACCAGACAGCAGGTCGGTCGGTCGGTCGGTCGGTGAGCGCAGAGAGAGAGACACGGACCACACCGCGATCAAACAAGCAGACCTGAACGTTTCTGTGGACTAACCGTTACCGGGAACTTTTTATTCAACAGTACCGACGGACGGACGGAGAGCGGGTCAGACATTAAACGGGCCGGTCACCATGTCGGGGAGCAGGGAGGAGGAGAGGAGGAAACTGGCCGACATCATCAACCACTGGAACGCCAACCGGCTCGACCTGTTCGAAATCAGCCGGCCCACAGAGGTATGAGACCACCCCGGCTAAGAGGAGCAGGAGAGGCCGCGGACCCACACGGGCCCTCTCTCTCTATCTCTGTGTGTGAATGGGGGGGACCGTAGAGCGCCCACTCTTTGACACTTTTGGCCGAGATATGTGCTGTTGTGGGCAGCGTGGTTTAGTCGGTTTACTCGGTGCCTGGAGGGAGACTTAACGCCAAACTCCATTGAAAAACCGGCGATTTACTGTGTCGTAGCAGACACATTACACGGCGGGAGGCCTTTAATATCAAACATAAACATTTTAATGCTCATAAACTAATAAAATAATATAAATATTAAATATTTAAACACATTTTTATTTAAAAAAAACAAAAAAACATTAACACAAACGCAACGTCGGCTAACAGAGCTAGCAGCTACCGCCCACAACTGTATATTTGGGAAGTAGCTAGCTATTTAGAGGGAATAACTACCAAACTTAATATTTTACAAAAACAGCTTATTATTTGTGTTTAACACACACGCCGAATTATGAGTTAATATCTGTAATTTATTTATTTTATTGCGGTTTAACGTGTACGTGTGTGCTAAGAGAGCTAACACAGAATTCCCAGGTTTTTAAATGGAGTTTGGTGGGTGACGAGCTAACTAGTTAGCCACATTACCTGTAGAGCAAAAACATGGAAAGCTAGTGTTGTTTTAAACCAAGCAAGTGGCACGTTTATCATAATATAATATAATATATATAATATAACAGGCAGGCCGATGTTAGCTCGGTGTGTTGGCCCGAGAAGAGGCGGCTTGCAGCAGGCAGGCAGCAGGCAGGCAGTCGGTGCCCTGCAATGGCTGACGAGCCCCGTGTAAGCATTGATGAGGGTGAGGGTGTGAAATAGATAAAAGCGTAAAGCTGGGGTGTGAAATGCTCAAACTGCTCCACAAAGCCGAACACAGCCGCCCAGACGTGTGTGCATGTCATGTCTCCTTGCATTGTCCTCACATTTTTAGCTTAGCTTGATGCCGAGCTGCTTGTTTGACCAGCAATAATTTGACCCTGCAACATATTGAGGAGCTGTGCTGTCTGCTGGACTTCTTCTTCTCCACCTTCTTCTTCTGGTGGTGGTGGTGGTTGTTTACTAACAACATGACAGGATAAGGAACTCCTCCCTGCAGGATTTAGGGGGCTTGGTGAAGTGTCTAGTCCTGAAGGAGTTAGTCAATAACCTTACCACTGTAACTGCTGCATCTCACGGATAAGTAGTTCTGATTTATAGCCCCCGGCTTGCAGTGTTTTTAGGCGGGTAGCCCACCCCCACCTCCTCCTTAAGGGGGTGGCGTTGGGTCCCCTCTCCTCGTCTTGAGCCGATTAATTTATCAGGATTGAAGCTGGCCAACCGTTGCACACACACACACACACACACACACACACACACACACACACACGGTGAGGAATGATTAACCCGGTCCAGCTTGCAGAAGTACAAGAAGTATTGCTTCATCTGAGAGTTTTAGTTTAGTACAACATGATTTAAATGTAAGCAGATGCACGCCACACCCTCCACACATGTCAGCTGGTAAGAAAGCTGCACGAGTGTGTGTGTGTGTGTGTGGTGGTGGTGTAGCTGTGACGGTATGATCTGTGATCAGACTGATTTTTTTTTTTTTATTAGATTAGTTTTTTAATTTTCAGACCAAACTGCCGCCGGGAGCGGTGTGAGATCACTCGTGTGATTAGATTAGCCGTGGATGGCTGATTAGTCTGGAGCAAAGGTTCTCAAACTTTTTAATCTCGCAAACCCTAAACTGAATAAGTCCTGCTGTGCTGTGGGACTTATGGCAGGCAGGCCTCGTTATAACATAACAGGTACTCGTGTCACGTGGCGGGGGTGGGTAGGCAGAGACGTGGGGCTTATTATTTTACAGAATTCAATAAACGAGGCTCGAAAGACGAAACACAATAGATGGACAGGAATTCAGGCTCAGGCGCACCAAGAGTTTGTTTTATTTGGATAAAAAGGTGGTGGGAAAGTTCAGTTTGCTTCACATTTGTGTTTAGGTTGTCCAAAAAAGAGCAGGAACGATCATTAGATCAGATCATTTAAGTTGAATGAAATGATGTCAGTGCTGTTTGGAGAGGAGCATTGTGGAGATCCTCTCCCAAAACACGACGAGGTTTCACGTGTTTAACACTTTGAATGTTGACAGCTGATATCCAGGAACGCTGAGCATGAAGGAGAAGCTCCTCCTGAATGTAACCTGTGATGCAGAGCGCCGTACGTCCAAAGAGACGAGCTGAAACGTCTCTGAATCTTTAGATACCCAACCTACGGAGGAGGATGAGGGCCAAACGTGGAAAATGGATTTGAGTTCTGTCTTTATACTCAGAATTCAGACTTGTAAAACATTCAGATTTCTGACTTTTTCTAAAGAAAAAAAAAATCTTGGTCAGCTCTGGTGTACCGGCATTAACAGCACATACTGACACACATTGTACAAAACAAGCAGAGCTGGTTTGTTCAGATAAATGATATCATGGATTAGTCATATCACCGTACAGTTGTATTTCCACTCAGGCAGTATGCAGTGATACATTCAGTGGCTGTGACATTGTTGTAATTAGCAGGTCCGACTGTTTAAGCCAGTAATTACACGTAACATCGGCCTTAATCGGGTTGATCTGACGGATGTTATGTTGCATATTTCTTGGCAGGAGAAGTGATGAGGTCATCTCTGATATGAGAGTGATTAAGGCTGAACAATGTGGAAAAAAATGCACATATAGAGATTATTTTGACAGATGTTGTGATTCATGATTAGCAGGGATGATTGTTTTTGCATAGTTTTCATTTTCACTGTTAAAATCATGACGATGTGGCATTTTTTGGGGTGTGTACCAAACGTTTTCTCACATCTGGACAAGATTTGTGGACCAGAGCGTCTCTGCAGCACTCCAGTGTTTTATCAAAATGCTGTTTTGTCGCATATTAGGAAGAGGCTCGAGTCAGATCTGTTGAACTGTACTTTTTATTTGCACGATTTGCTCGATTGATCTTGCTCGGCACGAAGCCGCCTTCACCACCTAATCGACTCCACTAAACACCGACCAGCACATCAGGTTATACGTTAAAGTATTGACCTAGCTAACATTCACTCACATCTGCAGAAGTATTGGAGCTAAATCCAAGTTTTAAAGGAATAAACAGCATTAAAAACAAAGTAAACATCACATCCTGTTACGTAGTTTCACTTCCAGTTCAGCGCAGTGCTGAGAACAGGTTTGACAGATATTCTGCTCAGCTGAACAGATCCAAACAATCTTTAAATGCACCTCATGTGTTTATTTACAGATTCACAGCCTTCGATTGCGAGCCGTCTTTCTGTTTTCTCTTCCGCTTGTCTGGTTTTTCTGGTTTCTCACTCTCAAATGTCTCGAATTCGTCGCGCTGAAACCTGCGGGTGACTGTCAGCTTCGCACGAGGTCGACAAAACGAGTCACATGTGGGAGTGTAACAGCTCCATGCACGTTACCGTGCACACACAGCAGACTGAATGAGGCGTGGAGGTGGAGGAGGAGGATGTGGCACACCTCTGGCCTGAGTTTAATGTACCATCCCTGCAGAGGGAAGGCTGAACTGAACGGGAAATTCAGGAATGCTGCTCTCACAGGATGTAGCTGCAGAAGGTGGCAGACTGCAAATACAATGTCTTAATGTGGCTTCCTGCTTGACTCTGTAAGCAGAGATGTGCAAGATTCTGTAAGATTCTGGCATTTTGTAGTCCGAGCAGTCTTGACCAGTCGAGTTTGAGCGTGCTTTGGTTGCATTCAGGTAAAAAAAAGTCCACGTGGAGAGCAGAAGAAGCTGTCAGCTGTCGTGTAACTCGGATGTGAAGATGCTAATCAAACTCAGCGACAGCATTAAGATTGGCCAGAGCACGAGTGAGGTCACCAACAGGCCGCCATGTTGGATGTACTGCTTCTTCGTCATGAACGGGGAAATTAGCTACAGAGACCAAAACAGTTTTTTGTACCAGGCTGTAAACATGTTTATTTCTGCTGTGAAGTTGGACATTTTAACATGGGGACTTATGGAGACTGACTCACTTCTGGAGCCAGCCTCAAGTGGACGTTTGAGGAAGCGTTTCCAGTCCTTACTGTGGTCTGTATGGACGTCTCATGGATGCAGAAAGTCTGGTAGTGTACAGGTCTGGTTGGCGGTTTCCTCACAGCTCGAATGAAAACTTCACTTCCCAGCATGCTGCAGCGTCACATTGTTGAGGACAGACAGACGAGGAGAGCGATTATTTGTCTTTTTTTTTCCTGCTGTTTACGAGCAGGAAGCTCATCGCCACCTTCTAGCCGTGACATCAGCGACCACTCCCTCCTTTCCCCCCGCAGCACAGGAAGCAGGAACCCGACAGGAAGTGTGTGCTGTGCGGCGATAGTGGGTTTCCTGTGGTGTGAGGTGTAATGACTGGGTTGTTTTCAGAGCGACGTGTGATCAGATTTTTCTTTCTTTTATTTCAGATTGCAGCAGGATTATTGTTACTGTGCTGTGACGGACATGTTTCTGTGTCGATTATGGATTTTTATTTGAGCTTCATGGCGGCTCTTCATCACCTGTGTGTGACGTCCATTCTTTATTCTGTCAGTGGTGACTTCTCCTGATGTAATTGATTACTTTGGACAAAATGAGACATCAGATGATGTCCGTAAAGATCTAGTTTTGTCTGCGCGACAGTACGAGACACAAAGATATTCAGTTTATGATGTTTGATTATGAAGTAATCAGTTAATTTAATATCTGTGTCAGCTGTTTGTAGTTCTCAGCTGTCCTCCTACACGCCTGTCTGGATGTAAAGATGAGTTAGTTTTTATTGAATGTTCTCAGAATAAATCTCGCCGTGCAGTTCAGAGACGTTCACGTGAACTGTGTGTGTCCGTTTGACTCTTTCCTCAAATCTTATTGGAAACGATGAAGAATCAGACGTAACACTCGGCTGTCTGACTTTGACTCAAAGGTCACGGTCGGCCTTACTAACCCTAACCCGGTTAACAGATCTGCTGACTGCTAACTACAACACACACGCACACACACACACACACACACACACACACACACACACACACACACACACACACTGCATTTATCTCTGTTTGCATTGTCCCTCTGTGTGTTCGTCGCCTCCCTCTGTCTCTGTCTCTCTCTCTCTCATCGTGTCATGTGGCCACGAGCTGCTGGCGTCACCATGGTAACGCCATAGCTGTGATGAGCAGTGACTACAGCAAAAGAGGCCTCTCTCACACACACACACACACACACACACACACACACACACGGTAGTTGACAGGCTTGTAAAAGAAGTGTGTGTGTGTGTGTGTGTGATTGTTAGTCTGCAGTAATGATAGTTGTGGTTGCAGACGGGTATTCTTAAAGGGACAGTACGGGTATTTTGCAGTGGGGTGGTATGAGGTGTGATCAGTGTGTTACCTGCAGTAGACGGCGGTCAGCGAGCTCCCAGTTTGAGGAAGCAGACGGGGATCAGCTGTTTGTGTCAGAAAGTTGCTGTAAGCATTAAATTTCACCGGGCGAGGATGCAACACGTTACGGCTGTGCTGCAGTATTGTTGATGGATGCTACAAGCAGCTATGTCAAGCAGCACAGAGCTGATCGAGCTGGCCTGAAAACTTTTAAATACCAGAACTATCCCTTTAACACAGCTCATCATCATCAGTTAGCAGCTCTGGTCCTGAAGCAAACACATGTTGTTGTGGTTATTCTGCAGGTGTGTGGAGGTTCCCTCTAAAGCCGAGGCCACATTTACACCTGTCGTGTCAAGTGTCTCGTATCCAGGTACAAACCACATGCCACACGCTTTAATTAATACTTAGCTGCATTGGTTTACATGTTATTTATTTATCTTTGTTAACTGCTGAAGAAGCAGTTTTGCAGTCTTACGTCACTCCCTCAGATCATTGAGTCTGAGCTGGTCAGGGATCAGATAAACGTCCCGATGAGCCTTCTGCGTCGTCGTTTGTGTTCCCTTTTCCGGTCGCTCTAATGATCATGACTGATGATTACATTTGCATCTTGCATCTTCAGCTTGTTCTAACATCTCACTGCTCAAACCTCGTCCTGAGGTGCAACACGAGCCTCCTGAAATGTGTTTTTCTGCAGACCCCGGACATGTTTCCTGGTTGTCTGCTAGAGTTCGTTCACATGACGACAATCTGTGAGTGCATGAATAACTCTGTGTGCATTAGCATGTTAGTTTGAGTGCTGAGTCTTATCTGCAGAAATGTAAACACACTCTGTGGCTGAGGTGGAAGCTCGTATCAGGAGCAGTGATATGACGTTTTCCAGTTTCAATGAACGTTTCATACTTCAGCTCTTTTACTCTCCTGTGCAGAGTCCTTCAGTACCTTTGAATACCTGACCATGATTTATCGAAGCTGTGCTCGTTAGAGGACGGCTCACTTTCATTTTGCTCATTTCAGTCGCCATGAAACAGGAAGCAGGACGCTGATTGCTTCCTCATTTTGACACGTTTCCTGTAAAAACAGGCACCGTCAGCTGTTGATTGGTGTTTAAAGTAGTCAGTAGCGCTGTGAGCTAGTGTATGCGTCTACCTTCCAGGCCGAACACGACCTCTGAAACAGGAAGCGCTCTGCTCCGGCGGTGTCAGACGAGCGAAAGAATCTCATGAAGAACGACATGATGTGATCTCTCAGCTCATTCCCATCAGCCTATCACAGCTCAGTCATGAAAGAAGCTGTAATAAGTCGTCATTTTCAGTCTGGATGGAGGTTCTTGGTGTGAACTCTGCAGTTCAGTATCTAATCATCGCTCAGCCACATCGCTCAGCGTGCAGGCTGGAATCGATGCGGCTGGCCTCACTCGATTGGCCGCTGCCTGTTAGAAAAGAAGGATGGGGTCACGCCGGACAGCCGGGATATTTATCACCACCCTTTATCTCAGCCTCCTGGAGAGAGATTCAGGGTGCATGTGGGTGACTTTATCATGAGTTTGAGCCTCCAGAGGTGTGTCTTTTAATGAGGTAAACATACGACTAATTGCAGGTAGTTTCCATTTTTCAGCATGTGCCATCAAGCCCGACGTTAGCCCGCTCGGTTACTGTGTATTTAGACATCACAGACATCAGAGGGAGGCTAATGCCAAACAGCAACTCAAGCACATCCCAAACACAAACGTAAAGGCTCCTGGAAAACCTTGAAAATCGTCTTGCAGTCCCAGTTAGACGCACAGTTTGTATTTCCGTTCGTTTAGGGTTGCAAAGCTGATCAGATAATTGATTCTTCCTTTAATTCACGGGTTAAATTAAACCTGTCTGTACTTTGGAGGCAGTTAATTCAGCTAGATGAGGCTCGCCGAAGTCTGATCAATATAGAAGAAGAAGAAGAAGAAGAAGAAGAAGAAGAAGAAGATTCCCACATCAGCAGCATTGTCTCTGCATGGGTGTGTGTGTGTTTCAGGGTAATATGTCATAGTTTTCAGGGTTCCTACCGCTCCTGGAATTCCTGGAATGTAAATGAAGTCTTCAGAGGTGGATTCCAGACAGAGAAGGTCAGGTAACCCGATAGAGTCCGCGTGGAAAATTGTGGGAATGTCGGAGGGAAACTTTCATTTCGAACAACGTGTTACTGCAGACGGCTCTCAGGGAAAGTTGGGTGGAGTCCAGACGTTTTATTTCTTTATTTATTTTTGGAAAAGCGGTCATGGAATTTACATTTAAGGCCACAGCGGGAGTTTGTCTTCCCTCCCTGGAAGCACCTGTAGTCGATGATCTGTCACACACACATTCCTCCTCTGTGATTTGGCCTCTCTCTTATCTCTTTTCTCTCTTTCCTCTTGTTCTAAAACAAGCAGTGTATTGTGTGTGCTCAGCAGAGCAGCCCGCCCTAAAAGCTGTGTGTGTGTGTGAGTGTGTGTGTGTGAGAGTGTGTGTGTTTGTCCCAGCCAGCCTGTCAGACCGTGTTAATCCCTCAGAGGCCCGGCTCACCTCCTCCTCCTCCTCCACCTCCTCCGGGCCTCCATTGGGTTTGTTTTGTCTTCTCAGGCGTCCTGATTGGCTCTCCTAGCCCGTCAGTCACGAGCACG
Source organism: Argyrosomus regius (assembly GCA_946959425.1). Taxonomy (NCBI): domain Eukaryota; kingdom Metazoa; phylum Chordata; class Actinopteri; family Sciaenidae; genus Argyrosomus; species Argyrosomus regius. The sequence goes on along the minus strand of OX336901.1, from coordinate 663,298 downwards.
CTGGCCAATCACGCGGCCAGGTAACCCCCCTCGTTGACCTCACAGGGATCAGACGCCAACGACGAGGAGTGTTTAGCAACGCTCGCTGTCGGCTCCCATGATGCTTTGCGGCAGATCAATGTCTAAGTCGTAGGCCACCACGAGGAGGGAAAACAAGGAGGGACCTGTGTGTGTGTGTGTGTCGTATTGTTTATCACATGCTGGTCAGAGGGAGGTGGCAGGACGTCACTGTTTATGTGCAGCTTTTGTCGATAAAGTTTATCACAGGAGCGATCTAAGATGTCAGTAACAGATCGTCGTGGCAACAGTCGCACGAGGAGAATCCATCAAAATGTTTACAAAGCTTCAGAATCGGTAGCTACAGTCGTTCATATGTCAACAAACTGGAAGTAAAAAGTCTGTTTGAGGACGTCCTGCAGAAAAAAGTAAAAAGTAGATAAATATTTTGAGTTCTAACACTTATACACACATAACATCTCCTGGATTCATATGAACAGCAGACATTTGTGATATCTGCTAACGTTGGAGCAGAAACTGAGTTTATATTATGTAGTTTATTCACAGAAAATAAAGTTTATTGCAGCCTTTTCTGACCAAAACAGTCAGAAAAATCCCGAACATCGTCTGTCTCTGAGAAGGTTAAAGGTCCAGTCTGTAAGATTTATCAGTGTTTATTAGCAGGAAGAGCGGGTCCTCTTCCACGGAGTCCGCCATGAGTTTTTCCTACATGCTTGGAAGAAGAGGGTGAGGCGTAGGAGAGTATTCAGTCGGTTGCAATCTGCAATAAATGCAATAAATCTGGGGCAGCTGGACTTGGATGGTCAAGCAAGTCCAGTTGGCCCAGATTTAACCTTCACATTCCTCTTGTCGTCCACTTGAGGCTGGCTCCAGAAGTGAGTCAGTCTCCATAAGTCCCCATGTTCAAATGTCCAACTTCACAGCAGAAATAAACATGTTTACAGCCTGGTACAAAAAACAGTTTTGGTCTCTGTAGCTAATTTCCCCGTTCATGACAACTGTACTGAGGGTGAATTTATATACAACTCACCTGTTCAGATTATATTAAGGCTTAAAGTTATGCAGGATTAAGAGCGTGGACGCTTTGATTGACAGGTGGGTGTCGTTACAGGTGGCTTGTTTGAGTAGCCAGGCTTCATTCAGCCCGCCTCAGGTCTTTGCCTGAGCCACCACCTGAAACCTGTGGGTGACGTCACGGATACGTCTTTATACTGTCAGTGCTACAGCCTCAGTAAGATGAACATATGAAACATAAAGATTTTGTGTGACGCCCTGTATGTTCATACTTTAACGAACTTTATGTGATGACCGCAGTGTGTCTGTGCTTTGAACACTAACACTGTGAGCGTTAAACTGAAGTGACACCATGAGATACTGGCTCCCATCGTGATATCAGAGCGGACAAACTGCTGTAGGGTGTGATATATTTCTGTATTTCTGATTGGTTAAGCTTAATTACCAACATAGCAACCCGTCCACAAACACACACGCAGTACACAAAGTGACATTCCTCGACTTTTAGGATGGGGACCACACATTTTTTGGCGCTGCATCTGTGTGTTGCAATGTTTGCTGGATTTGGTGTTGTTGGTCTGTGAAAAGTATCAGCATACCAAACGTGTGACAGCAGACCTGCAGATGGACTGGACCGGACTCTGAAAGAAGAGTGTGATGGAGCTGAAGCTTCATTTAAGGCCGCGACGAGTCGAGCTCGATACTTGCACTACATCGTAACTTCAGTTATCTCATGACACTTTCCTTATAGAGCAGGTTTAGACCGTACTCTTGAATTATATTATTTGCAGGGACCCAACAGTTCCCACCGTGAGTGGCAAGGAACCTCGAGCAGAACCGGACCCACGGTGGACGGACATCTGCAGAGAACGGTTGAGTTAGTCTGGCAGTCTAACAGCTCACTGTTCTGCACAGTCGGCTTCAGCCAGCTTGTAAAATCGCCACCACCGCCGAGGTTGGCAAGATTTGTATGCTAGGATATGAATATGGATTATGCTGCCTGGTGGTGTGTTATGAGCTAGTGTCCTATCGTGTATGTTTCCCTGTGTTAGTGTTGGAAGGGGTGGGGGTGCATTCCAATTCAAAACACTTTACACGACCTGCGTAGCACCAAATAACAGAGGGATAAAGTCAGCGACTAGCTACATAGTGGAGCAGCTAAAGAGGAGGAGGAGACCAAAAACGGAGCTAAAAGGAGAGTCAATATTGGACTTAAAATTGTTGGGTGGCCTGAAATATGACTGCAAATAATATAAGATTGACTTTATTGATCCACACCGGGGACATTCACGTGTTACGGCAGCTCACGGTACACAAGGTGGATCAGAGAAATACTCAAAAATAGGGGCGTCCTCACCGCGTACGAAAGGCTGAGTCCTTCCTGCAGCGACCCGGTTCTGACTCCGGCCTGTGGTCCACGGACGCTCCCTTTGCTGTGTGTCGTTCCCCCTCTGTCTCCCTGCTTTCCTGTCTGTCTTCAGTCCTCAGTGAGTTCATTCATGCTACGTTAGCTCCTCCATCTTATTGTGGAGAGATCTTCCGTTCCCCGTGATAACAGACGGTACTCACGGTCTGCACCGTCTTGTTAAACTGAAATGTTACCTGGTGGCACTCCAAACTTTTATTCGCTGTTTGCTATGTCACCTCTCAGCAGGCGTTCAGCAGCCAGCAGGTGCTGCACATGAACTCCATCACAGAGGCCTGTGTGTGTGTGTGTGTTGTTTGTCCTGACTCCACTCCTCTCATCTGCTGGTTGTTAGACGGAGCTGCACCCTGTCCTCGGCTCGCCTCGCCTCACCCTGTCTCAGCTCAGCCCCACCCGCCTGGTGGGGCCTGGTGGAGAATTCAAACATAAAAAACTACAATAACACAGTCTGAGGCTGACCTCAGCGGGCCGGGGACTTCCCTCCACGCTGCTCCACCCGCTCAGATTTGTTGATGTTAGCTGTCCGCCCCCATTTTATAAGAACGTCTTCGACGCATACACACACACACACACACACACACACACACACATTTACACATTTTTTTTTTACACAGCGGTGACGTGTGACCGGGGCTGACATCGCTGACGCAAGCCCAGACTGTGTGTGTGTGTGTGTGTGTGTGTGTGTGTACCTGGGAGTTCAGGGTGTAAATCTTTCTCAGGGAAGAGGAAGGAGGAAAAATAATGTCTGTAACTCGCTTCTATGTGTGTGTGTGTGTGTGTGTGTGTGTGTGTGAGGCCTGCAGGTCTGTCAGTCTTCTAGAAGTGTGTGTGTGTGTGTGTGTTGAAGGCTGCAGTCCAAGCTTCTGTTCCCGGTGAGTTGTTTGTCCAAGGAGTCAGCGCCTGATGTAAATGAACTACATCATCCATCAGCGCTGTGAGCGGCAGAGTCCGCCACGTAACGCCGTCGTTACTGGATAATTTATCCAACCAGAGGAAAGTATTGCAGCCGTCCTGTGACAGACGGCTGCAGTAAATCCTGCACATGTGGAAATGAAGCTCAGAGCAGCGCTCCGGCTTTGAACTGGGTTTTTTTTTTGGTGAAGGCTGTGATGATGTCAGCCGCTAATTTGGATATTTGTGGCGTCAGTTGCATCAGTTTTCAGGATATCTGCAACTTTCATCAGGACGGTTCAGTGTAGAAATCTGCCTCGTGTCTGTGCGATGCAGAAGTTCTTGAATCAGGTCAGATCCAAAGAGAGATCCAGAATGGAGCTACGTTAAAGTTGTGACTTCTAGTCAAACATTTAGTCAAGTAATCAGTGACAGAAAATGACTGTTTTGATCATCAGTCCACGTTTCTCACGTTTAATAAGGAAACAAATTCAAATATTTGATGTTTCCAGCTTATTAAATGTCAGTATTTGCAGATTTTCTCTGTTTTATGTGACTGTAAATGAAATATTTTGGATATTTTGGACTTCTGCTCGAACAAAACAAGAACTTTAAAGACCTCTGTGAGCTTGTGATGGACAAGAGGAGGAACGCAGCCGCCTCCGTCTTCATGATGAACTCTGTTCACATGATGTTGCTGCATATTTCTCTCCTCTCCATTCTTTGTTGGCGCTCCTGACACCTGAGAGCTGGGCATGGCCCGCATACCGGCGCCATGGCAACATGACACCCAGCTGTAAAAGCGGTTGCCATGGCGGCGTTCGGTAGCTTGGTGCGGTGTTGGGTTCCATCGGCGGCTACTATTCACGGGAGTGTCAGCTGAGCAGAGGGCTGCTACACTCGTCTGTTACTGTACGAAAGCACAACTTCATTCATGACCTGCTAACAGAACCGGACCGGGTTCTAGACCAACAGGGAATAACGTCACGTTACCGAGGTGATTTACAGACTTGATGGACAATGATGGAAACGTTGATAAGTAGTGAACCGCTGACTCAGCCCCGGGATGCCAGGAGCCAAACCCGGCAAGAAAGCCACCTCAGTAGGCTGCTGTAGTCACTGTTAGACTGGACGCCGCTGGTTCAGGAGGTTCTGTTCGGTCCCGTGAAGGTAGACGCTGATGCAAAAGTCAACAAAAGTCTGATGAAATCCATAAAATATGAGGAGAAAGTGAGCAAGTCCACCTCGAGCTGCGACTGTTTTTAAGTCCAGGTTACTAATTTGAGATCTTCACGTGTCGTCGACGCTCTCATTAACGAGTTTCACTACAGCTTTAATCAGTGGTTGGCTGTAATGACGTCATACCGTGATGCACGGCGACAACACAGTTCAGAAGGAGGCCAGCAACCTCTAGTTTAGTTACTGAAGATCAGACGATGTGTTCAAGTCCAAGAAGACTGTGACAACAAACAAACTAAACTCCTCCTGGAGTATGTGACCTCTGTGGTCATTAAAAATCTTAAAAGGAGTCCAGATAACAGAGTGGAGCTTTAAAGGTGCGTCACACAGCTGTTAGTGAGTGCTGAGGCCTCAGATGTACAGTCAGTAAACACAGAGACTGACTGACTGTTTTGGACTGCTGGTTGTCGGTCAGTCGGTTTGTCGTCACACCCTCCCTCCTCTGTGTTTCAAAGTCAGTGCTGAGAGCGCGACGTGGGCGGACCTGCATAATTCAACGCCTCATCCCGAGTGTGTGTGTGTGTGTGTGTGTGTGTGTGTGTGTTATCACGCTGCATTCTTATTCTCTGCACGTTGGGACCTTCAAAAGCGCCGAGTAAGGTCACGTCGGTGTGTGTGCATGCATGTTTGTGTGTAACTCCATAGCCCTGATCACACGGTGGCGTGTTTAACCAGCCGCCCACCCGCCCCCCCTGCAGACTGTTATTGATCTTTCTTATTCACACACACACACACGCCCAGAAGCATGTGTGACCTTTCTGAAGTCTCTGTCTTCTCTTAGTTGGTGAGAATGAGAGCGAGAACATCAGTAAATGGAGCAGAAGTGAACGCTTCCTCTATCCTGTTAGTTTCTGTCTCACTGCACTGATGCAAACACAACCCTCATACCAAAAGAGTTGGGACGCAGCCTTAAATAATACAGTAAAAAGATATTTAAGTCCAGAGAGTTCATTCAGTCTCGTCTCCGTGAGGCTACACTCTCCTCTGTTAGCCCGTGATAACTGACGGTTCTCATGGTTTTTCTCCAGTCTTTCCACAGAGAGCGTGCTAATGCTGCTAATGCTAACAGCTGTTCCTGAGTGTAAACAAGAGAGCTGAAGCTGTTTTTTGTCATCTGATGTATCATGAAGAAGTCTGCACGACAGGAAAGTTTTCTGTAAATTCTGAATTCGATGACAATTTCTATTGAACACATCCAATAAAAGTTTGGACAGGATCGTATGATGAAAGGAGCGACCTCGAAAGGCTCAGTCGAGGTTCAAAAACTACAAACAGTCCAACAGTTCAAGGCCGCATTCAAACAGGATCAGACGCGGCCTAGGAAACGCAGGTTTTTCCATTCATGTGAGTGCAGGTAGTGCGTTTGGCCATACACAATCAGACGCTCAGACCGCTCAAACCTCCACAGCCTGAATCTAAACTCTGAGACTCGACCTGTTGTGTTCTGACTTTGTTTATTTCATGCAGCAGCTTCTGAATCTGAGTCTGACTGAAATTTACGCTGCAAAATAGAAACACGAAGAAGTTTAACTTGTGTCTGAGCGAGCAGTGGTTGAGCGACATAGACAGTGAATGAGAGTGAGCGAGCGCCGGCCTCGATGAAGTCTGTTAATCAGAGAAATGAAAAGTTATTTCCTGACTTACGTTCGACACAAACGGACACACCTCTGCACGGCGCCCGATTCTGTCTGAACATGACCTCATATCACACTTTTTAAAGAAGAATATGAAACCAATGAACTCATTGAAGACTAACAATAGCACATCTGTCAGTGCTGAAATAAACACGTCCATTTATTCCAATTTTATCAGGTAATACAAACTAAACTTCCTCCACGTTGTCTTGCTCCGTCATGACTTTGTCGTTCTCTTTGTCCCGTGTCCGATGATCCGTGATAACTCCAACATGTTTTTAAATGAAGTCCAGATTCTGGGAACAAAGACCTGAACACATCACGTCCCACTCAGAGAGAGAGAGAGCCGCCCCGTGTTGTTCCTGTCTTAACTTTGAACCACTGATGATCTTCAAAGAACAATGGCTGCTCTGTGGTGGTCAGCAGGCCTGTGTGTGTGTGTGTGTGTGTGTGTGTGTGTGTGTGGACAGTTTGTGGCGTAAACGATGTGTTGGGTTCGGTGTGTGTCGTCTTAAACGACACCTGAAGTCAGGTCGACAGCGGTGTCAGGTATAAATCACGTCTTGTGTTTGCTGTGTGTGTGTGTGTGTGTGTGTGTGTGTGTGTGTGTGTGTGTGACCATAGACAAACTCATCAGCCCTTCCCGGCCTTGTGGTGGGCAATTACCTTACACTTACACACACACACACACACACACACACACACACACGGTGATTTCCGTCCAGCCTTGATCCTCGCGGGTCGCTCGCGGAGGCGTCGAGGCCGTCATCAGCTCCTGATTTGCGGCCTGGAGCGTCAGCAGCAGGTCCACACGATTTATACCCACAATGCCTCACTCTGTCAGGGTGACAGGGTGAGCTGGTTGCAGGGGGGGGAAGAGGCGGGGAGGTGGAGGCTGGATGGCTCGATACCGGCACAGAAACTCACCTGAAACAAAGAGTCTTTTCTTTGCAGCCACAGAGGAAATGTGTGCGTTCAGTCTTTTCTTTCACTCGCTGCCTCTCTTTGTTTCTGCTGCTCGCTCAGGAAATCCACTGAGTCACACACGTCAACACATCGACACGTTACATCACGTGATATCACAGCACTGCTCTGTTTATAATATTTCAGTCTCTGCAGACAGTTAGAGAGGTCAAAGGTCATAAATCAGCTGGTACCACGTCGATATAGATTTAAGTTTATGGCATTATGGATTAAGATAGACTGAGGCGTGCTGTAGGATGGGTGAGGGGTGAGGAGATGAAGGGGTGAGGTACGAGAGGAGAAATCTTGATTGATTGAGGAGTTCGGAGGTTGACGAGTGTCAGCGGGGAGACGGGAGGGAACCCGGACGGAGCTGAGACTCTTCTGGGCGGAGGAGGCGTCTGTTTGTGGCTCTGTGGAGAAAAGAGGGCGTGAACAGAAAAGGTGTGTTTAACCACTGAATGTTCAAGAACACACTGATTTGATTTCACTGCCTCCATTCAGGATATTTCTGATCTCAGAGTGGCCAACGTGATGATGGATACCAGGACCAAGACTTCCTCTGCAGCCTGAAACTGATGGGAGAGACTCATTTATAATCTAAACACATGTCAGCATATGAAGCTAGTAAAAGCTAAATTGTGGTCACATGATCCCAGTTTTTTTGCTCTCCACACGAACTGTTGCAACCAAAACCTGATCAAATATGACTGGTCATCATACTCAGACTACAAACTCAACTAGAGCACAAACTCTGGGCTCCTGCCAACAGATTCTGCATTCGTGAAGGAGGTCGGGTCGTCCACTAATCAGATGATCGGCGGTTCGATCCCCGGCTCCTCCAGTCTGCATGTCGAAGTGTCCTTGAGCAAGAAGCCGTGCCATCGGTGTGTTAGCTAATGACTGCCATGCAGATATGTGCAGTGTTCATAGAGATTATTTGTGGATATCGATACCAGTGCTCTAATATTTGATCCGTCTCTACCAGATTCATTTAATAAAGTCAGAATCGGCACCAGTACCGACCTGACAAAGTGGATCGCTGCATGTCTTTGAGTTTAGCAGAGCTCATGTTGTAAAATCTGAAGTTCTGGACGTGCAGACAGTCAAGGTGGCTGATTAACGGAGGTCACAGTCTCATAGTGAGACAGGAAGTGGACTTTCTGATCATACATGTGCAGCGCTCACATCTGATACTCTGCATGCGTGTTCTATTTAAAGACGAGGGAAGTAACTCTCCTCCTTCATGTGATGATTCTTTGTCTCCTTTTCTTTGTCTCGCTCCGTCTGATGTCTTTGAAACGTCTCAGCTGGGATCCGATGTGGGACGAGTTTACCTCCTCCTCCTCCTCCTCCTCCTCCTCCTCCTCCTCCTCCACCTCGCAGCTACAGCTGACCTTAGACATGAATCCCCCCGTGTTACTGCTGCAGGTGGGGCTGCAACAATATTGACTCAGGAACTCAGTTCATTTTATTAGGCTCATGTTCGTGTGTGTGTGTGCGTGCGTGTGTGTGTGTGTGTGTGTGTGTGTGTGTGTGTGCGTGGATGACGCACAGCAGCTGGAATCTATTCTGTTTTTTTTTCAGACAGCCATCATCCACAGAGCTCCTCTCCTCTTTTTTAAAATCGTCTTTTCAACGAATCGAATTCAAGTGTTCGGCGTGTCCATGGAAACAAGGATCACCTTTTTGATTTGGATTTCCAGCGTTGCTCTTTTAATTGAACACAGAGCTATCAGTGTTTGTCTCCGGTACGTCATCAGACCTGTTCTTCCATCAGAGTTTTATGTGTGTGTGTGTGTGTGTGTGTGTGTGTGTGATGGTTGTTGTCGTCGTCCTGCCCGGTTGTGAACGGTGTACACGTTATCCTCAAACCCAGACGTGCAGCTTTGTTCAGTCTCGGCACAGAAGCGTCACACCGGAGGCCCAAAGTGATTTTACGTGTTCGGAAATGGAGCTCTGGTTAGTTTCCTGAGCACCTGATAACCCCCCTACACACACACACACACACACACAGTTTCTCTAAATACACCCTGGGTGTATTTAGAGAAACTGTGTGTGTGTGTGCAGCACAAGTTTAAAGACGGATTTGGAGACTCGCTGCTGTTCCTCATAAGATGTGGGGAGACGTGAAGCGATGGCGTGCTCCTTCCCAGGCGGGTCAGGACAGTCTGGATGCTCCTGAAGCTCCTGATGAGGAGGCATCATGAAGCTGCACACGGAGCAGGAGAGGGTTACGTTAATGTAACATGCTGATGAGTGTGTGGAGCTCAGCGCTCCATTTGTCCTGTCTGCACACCTCAAGATTTATTCAATATTCTCTGTTTTCTGCAAGCGAGCAGCTTCTTCATGACGCAGATCAATAATGTAACAGCTACCGAACTACAGCCGCTGTGGTCGTCCTCTTCGCTCTCTTCTCCTCTGCCATTATGTCCATCGAGGCTGCCGAGCCTTTAACGGAGCTTCACTGTCCGTCAGGAAACTCTGAGAGTTGAAGTTAAAGTTTAAAGTGACCGCTGACTGAAGATTTTCTGCCGTTATCTGAACGTCTGAGATGAATTTGCTCCCCGTGAATCTCTCCAGGTGTGACCTGAAGTGAACGAACACAGACGTGACCTTCGACCTCTCTCTGCACTGACCTCCGACTCTGAGGTGTTAGTCAGAGAGCATGATGGGTCGGGGTTATCTCCATCACAGCAGGCTTTCACTACACCGACTCACTTCAATGAGACACACACACACACACACACACACGCACACGCACACACACACACACACTGAAATGTACTCTCATGGACGAGCTGTTTGTGTGTCGTGTTACTTATTAAATTAATTTACATCTGACATTCCTGAACGATTGTTCATGAAAGAAGCTACAAATAACAAACTAAGCTAACATTAGCCATTAACAGCTAAGAGACTGAGCTAACATTAGCCATCAACAGCTAACAAACTGAGCTAACATCAGCTAACAAACTGAGCTAACATTAGCCATCAACAGCTAACAAACTGAGCTAACAGCAGCTAACAAACTGATTTGTTCCACTTTCAGCTGCAGTGTGAACGTAACCAGAGCGTGAATCACTGTAACTGTAATTAGCAGCCAATCAAACATCGTTAAACGGATAATTAGTGCTAATATCTGCAGTTTGTCAGCCACCGGCTCGACTGCACGCGCTCAGAGAAACAAACACTTTCTCCCTCGCTGCTCTCCGTCAGGTTTTATCTCACTGATAACAGTTATCTGCAGCGCTGGCCTACTTTGTGTGTGTGTCATAAATAATCCTGTCTCACAGGTTTAGTCACAGGTATCGCTCACATATCTTTGCTCTCTTTCCCCCTCAGCCTCGATATATAAACACATTCCTGCACTGACACGAGTAGTCCAGCTTCAAAGACTTCAGCTCAGACCCGGACTGGATTTATGTGATGTGTGCAGCGGCGTGTAGCAGGCGTGTAGCTGGCGTGTAGCTGGCGTGTAGCGGGCCTTATCCGGCCTGTTGTTGGGTGACGTACTGCTGTTTTAGCGTGTGCTGTTTGTGAAATATATCAAATAAAAATCAGAATGAGAGCTGCACAGAGGATAAACTGAACGCTTTGTTCTTGTTTCGCCCTCGTATTTTATATTTTTTAAGCATTGAGCTGCTAAAAATGGAGGTCGAGCTTGTGTCCTTAAAGTCCAAATGAACTTTATATTTATATTTTATATTTGTGTATTTAAGCAAACATCAATGAAACACAGCCTTAACGCCAAGGTGGCTGGGTCTGTACGGCGTGATTTAGCTTTAAAGTCACATTTGTTATGATTGTGTTCATCTGAATATGCTGTGGAGACGTCATGACCTCCTGCTGCTGCTGGGTGTTAATTGTTAATCCATAAACTCTCCTTGATACTAAAAAAATACAAAACACTTCCTGTAATTCAGCCGTGCAGCCTTTGAGGTCGTCTGAATGTAGTTTAAAGATGAAATAATAATAGTTAAATATAATCTAATGTAGCTCTTCAAGTAGGATGTTGTACTTAAAGATAAATCTGAGAGATTCAATCATTTCATTCAAAGAAAGTGTTTAAAATGATGTAAACAACGCCAAAATTCATGCAAGACTCCTGCAAGTGCAACGACTTCTTCAAGTGCTGCATTTAATTTAAGTTAAAGGTTTTCTTCTTCTTGTCAGATAAACTCCAGACGACTTCATACTCCACCAAAAGTGTTTCAGAAACTTTAACTTTAAACGTGCTTCTAAATAAATATGCTATGTAGTTTTGGCTGTTTTTACGATTGCACGGGGTGTTTTATTTTGAAAATCCATCGGATTCTCTATGCATGTTTCTGTGACTGACTTCCTGTCAGCACGAGCTGCTCCGTGCAGATTGACGTTGACGTCTCGGCGGAGGCGAGCAGAGAGCCGCTTCTGGAACAGACCGCGTTGGTCCGTTGGCGTCATGCACGGAGGAATTTGTCCTTTAAATGTCCGAAACATATTTATTATAAATAAATGAAGTAAACTCTTCATATCAGAGCTCCTGTGTGGACTGGAGTTGTATTATTTTATGCTATGATGAGCTCCACACTGATGTGTGTGTGTGTGTGTGTGTGTGTGTGTGCGTGCGCGTGCGCGTGCGTGTGCGTGTGTGAAGGTCTGGCCTGCATGTTGCAGTGTTTCACATTAATTAGCTCGACCTTTTCAAAATGCACTTAAGGTGGAACTTTAACTTTCACTTCCTGGTGCAGCTGCACGCTGAAGACAGTTGAAAACAAATCACGTCGGGATCACAGGCTCAGATTTAGAAGCGTTGGACCGCGTCCACGGCCTTGAATTAAGGAGATCCAGGCCTGGGCAGAGGTTTGGAGATGAAGAGGAGTGCACTATGTCACGGAGATATGAGACGCCTAGAAATGTAGGAAAAACTTGGACTGTACCACTCTGTAGAGGGGTAGGAGTGTCAGACTGTTTAGGTATGGAGCTTCAGGAGTGGACTGGACCATTGCCATGAGTGTGTGTGTGTGTGTGTGGACCATAACCTGGAAGGTACCATGTCCTGCAGTGAGTGGAGTGGACTACATGTGGTGGAGTTACTGCGGTTGTACTGGACAGTGTGTGTGTTAATTATCCACTGCTGTCTCTTAGCTGGGCTTTTGTTTGAACCCAAGTGGACTAGTGTCTCCACGGTAACAGTTACCAACGGTTACGCAAGCTTGACAACGGCAACCCTCAATGACCCACATTCCAGCAGTAAATCACAACACACACACACACACACACGCACACGCACACACACACACACACACACACACACACACACACACATTCCCGGCTCCACCCTTGCCTATCGAAACTATGCTCAGTGTTTCCACTCTGTGTGTCTGTCAGAGAGGGGGAGAGAGGGGAGATAACGGGTGAGAGCGATGGAGAGAAAGAGAGGACAGTTTTGTCTTTCATGTGGGTGGAGGAGAATCGGCAGTCTCTCCATCTTTTTTTTTTGACTTTCTGTCCACGTTTATGAATCTCTAACGGTGCAGTGAGAGACGAGTTTGAATCTTTGCTTCTCAGTCGTCGGTTGCTCACTCACACTCGATCTGTCGCCTCAGAAAGCCGTTGGGTCGGTTGTCTTTCCCTTCTTGGCAACGTCTCTCTATAAAAATTCAAAACTGCTTTGTTGGCATCCCGACAGGAAAGATACCAACGTTTGTAGAAGAGCCACACATCATGAGCAAGAAGAGCTTTTTATCAAATACAACCTGAAAACTAACAGCTAACAGCAGCTAACAGACTGAGCTAACAGCAGCCAACAGACTGAGCTAACAGCAGCTAACAGACTGAGCTAATAGTAGCCAACAGACTGAGCTAACAGCAGCTAACAGACTGAGCTAACAGCAGCTAACAGACTGAGCTATCAGCAGCTAACAGACTGAGCTAACAGCAGCTAACAGACTGAGCTAATAGTAGCTAACAAACTGAGCTAACAGCAGCTCACAGACTGAGCTAACAGCAGCTAACAGACTGAGCTAACAGCAGCTAACAGACTGAGCTAACAGCAGCTAACAGACTGAGCTAACAGCAGCTAACAGACTGAGCTAACAGCAGCTAACAGACTGAGCTAATAGTGGTTAACAAACTGAGCTAACAGCAGCTAACAAACTGAGTGTTTCTGCTGTGTCAGCACCGTGTTACATCAGAACCGCTCGCAGGTTTCTTTAAGGCGTTCTTGTCCTGTGGTCGACTCTGCAGAGGGACACGTCAATATGTAGCTAATGAATGTGTAACTACACACAGTGTGTGTTTCAGCCAGGATTGTTTGTTTGTGTGTGTGTGTGTGTGTGTGTGTGTGTGTGTGAGATAAGATGAGATGAGATGGATAAGAAAGCTTCAACACAATAAATGGTATCGCTTTATTTTATGTGTCAGGAAGTTTCCTGGAAAGGAGTGAGTCCTTTGGGAAAAGTTCCAGGGAAAATATGAAAAATACATTTTCTGTTATAACATCTCATTAAGAAAACAACATAATTAATTTGAGATCTTGAAAATATTTAAACGTTGCTTTCTGTAAAGAAATGTTGTCACTGAAGTCGGTTACAGCGCATAAAAGAGTTGGTATGTGGCCCGACAGCTCGGTCAGTGAATGAATGAACGACCTGCTGACACACTCCGCTCGCTGGCTCTCAGCCAGAGGAGCTTCTTTCACGACAGTCCAGACTCCTGAGTCTGAGTCTGGACAATAAAACAGATCATGAACTCTCCGTCTCTCTCCGTCTCTTGAACAGGACCTGGAGTTCCATGGCGTGATGCGGTTCTACTTCCAGGACCGGGTCGCCGGTAACTTTGCCACCAAATGCATCAGAGTGTCGAGCACGGCGACAACGCAGGACGTCATCGAGACGTTAGCCGAGAAGTTCAGACCAGACATGAGGATGCTCTCCTCGCCAAAATACTCTCTGTACGAGGTCCACGTCAGTGGCGGTGAGTCCCGTAATGTTTGAATATCTAATAATAATAATTCTGGATGGCAGACTGTCAGATGAACGGTGTGTCTGTGTGTGTGTGTTAGAAGAGCGTCAGCTGGATCTGGACGAGAAGCCTCTGGTGGTTCAGCTGAACTGGAACAAAGACGACAGAGAGGGGCGCTTCGTCCTGAAGAACGAGAACGACATCCTCCCCAAGGTCAGCCGCTCTGTCTGATGTCGTCCGTTAACCTGTCGGTTCAGTTTGGAGCTGACTCATCGGTTCATTCGTTCATCCGTAACCTGAAAACATTGTGCAACAGTTACACTGTGAGAGCGAGCGCTGGCCTCGATGAAGTCTGTTAATCCAAGAAATAAAAAGTTTGTTTCACTGCAGTTACATTAAACACAACCGGTCCTTATTTTCTCCACACAACAAATGAATATTCACTTAAAGGTCCGGTGTGTAGGATTTAGTTGTGTGCACACACATTTCAGTCCCCTCGCCTCACCGTCGCCGTCCTAGCGTGAAGGAGAAACATCAGTGGTGACACATTTCGAAAGACTCTATCCAACTGATGTGATTAAACACTAATGAAAACAGAGTTCTGCATGTTATTATTATCGATGTCTGCCCCCAAATTTTACACACTGGACCTTTTAAGTTTCAGTTCAAATAAAGAAATAAGTCAGCTTTAGATCATCAAAATAAAATAACCTCCCGTGTCCGTGACCGGTCGCTACAGTAGAATTAAATAAGATTCAGATGTTTGTCACGGCGTCGCTCCTCGCTGACTCCTCTTCCCCTCTCTACCAGAAGAGTCAGAGTAACGGCCCGGAGAAGGAGAAGGACGGAGTGATCCAGAACTTCAAGAGGACTTTGTCCAAGAAGGAGAAGAAGAAGGAGAAGAAGAGGGAGAAGGAGTTCGCCCGGATCCCCGACGGAGACGAGCAGGCGCTCAGCCGAGAGGACGGGTAACACACACACTCACACACTCACACACTCACACACAACACACACTCACAGTCATCCATCTTCCTGTCCTGCCTCACGTCCTCTCAGTCCTCGGAGACGATCTTGTTTTTCCAGAAGAGGAAAGAGTAGTGATTTAAACTTTGACCTTTCTGTTCCTCCGTCTGTCTTCTCCTCCGTCATTCGTCTCCATCTTTTTTTTTTTTCAGGGAGAACAGTCGTCTGGCGGCGGAGGTTTACAAGGACATGCCGGAGAACAGCTTCACCAGGACGATCTCCAACCCGGAGGTGGTGATGAAGAGGAGACGCCAGCAGAAGCTGGAGAAACGCATGCAGGAGTTCATGAGCAGCGACGGGAGGCCCGACTCAGGTACTGGCACCGTTCACCGGTACATCCAGAACCTTCTCTGACGAACCCGGCTCCATCAGCCAGCCGTGCATACTTCACGGCCTCGTAGGTCTCGTAACTCACAGCGGTTGTCGGGGCATGAACCGGGCCAGTGACGTCCCTCTGTTGCAGCTTCCAGATAAGGATGTGAGCAAACATTCCCAGGAGCTCCGTGGAATTCAGTATTATGAAATACGGGAAGTTTTTAAACCTCCGAGACTTTTCCTGCAGCTGGATGTCCCTCCAGATGTTAGAGAAAGATCGATTACTTCTTTAGAAGAGCTTTCTGTGAGCGAGCAGAGGAGCTGCAGATAAACGCCTGCCAAAGAGCGCTTTAAGCAGGCAGGGAGATTATTCTGATAGATGAGCCACAAGTTTAACTCTGAGGCCTGATCGCTGCTCTCATCTCTGATTGGAGCAGATTTGGTGTTGTTAAGTTAAGATAAGAGTTTAATAAGTGGGATTAAGAGCGGGGAAACATCTTTAGTAGCAGCAGGGAAAGTTCAAGCAGACTGCTGCTGTGTCAGCTGGTCATCTCTGTCACGTTTTGGTCTGTTGTCAACACGACTGTCGACCATTTTTCTGGTTTTTGTGCTTCTAAATCTGTAAATATGCTACGTAGTTGAATTGTTTCCCCTTTGTCTGTTTTTATGATCGGCACTGGGTGTTTTATTTTGAAAATCAACCGGTTTCTCTATGATGTTTCTGTGCCTGACTTCCAGTCAGCTCGTGCTGCTCTGTGCACATACAGTACAGCCGTGTTTTCTCTTCTCTCTCGGGTTTGAAACATCGACTGGAACGGCTGCGATCAGCTCCAGCGGACACCGAACACGACGCATCCGTATCCGGTGGAATATTAGCTGACAGTAGTGTTTTGTTGACTGATGCTGCGTTTAATGGCTTGCTGTTCTGTCTGAGAGGTAGGGGGTCAGGAGGCATGTTGAAGAAGCAGGGGGACAATAGCAGCACATCACCTGGCTGTCTGAGCACACCGTTGGTGAATATATAGAGACACCTCGCAGCAAAGTCTGATCAGGATTCCAGACCTGGAGCTGGATCGGCTTCGCAGCTGTCTGAATGTCTTAAAACAAACTTGACGTGAACTCCAGAGAAACTCTGCAGAGCGACCTGCAAGTTCACAGTTCACTGCTGCTGCAAGAAACAGCTGGTGGAGGTGAAATCATGACCAACAGTGTTTATTTAAATCCACATTTGAATCCATGAACGTACTCGTGCTGTGAGTCTGTCTCAGCATGGACATATGTTGTGGGAACGTTTGACGCCGACATGTTTACAAACACAGACAGACATGTTTGAATCAAACACTCGCCGTTTGACTCAGCCGTTACCTAATCACACTGCAGACAGACAGATGGACCGCTGAACACACTCTAAAAACAGCTTTAACCACTGTCCACATATGGCACACACACACACACACACACACACACACACTGGCAGTGGGACGGGATGGCTCGTGGTCAGACAATGACGTCCTCTCGGCACAAAGTGCTATTTTAAATCCTGTTTGCTCTGCTGAAGACTTGTTCCCTGTGGGAAGGTGATCATTTCCAGGTGACACATCACAGTCACACGGCGACGTGCGCCTCCACATGAGAGGGTGGAGGAGTTTATGAGCACCACAGTCAGTCCTGATCCATGTAGGGCCTCCAGATTAGAACCAAGCTGTCAGAGTCATGACGGAGAACATTAAGAACCCACAGAGCAACGAACATTAAACACCATCACAGAACATATAACATTAAACACCATCACAGAGTCATGACGGAGAACATTAAACACCATCACAGAATCATGATGGAGAACATTCAGACACCATCACAGAGTCATGATGGAGAACATTAAACACCATCACAGAATCATGATGGAGAACATTCAGACACCATCACAGAGTCATGATGGAGAACATTAAACACCATCACAGAGTCATGATGGAGAACATTAAACACCATCACAGAGTCATGATGGAGAACATTAAACACCATCACAGAGTCATGATGGAGAACATCCAGACACCATCACAGAGTCATGATGGAGAACATTAAACCCCCAGACAAAAAAAAAAAAAAAAACAAAAAAAAATTTATGAGGAAAAAATTAAAACACCATAACAGAGTCATGATGGAGAACATTAAACACCATCACAGAGTCATGACGGAGAACATTAAACACCATCACAGAGTCATGATGGAGAACATCCAGACACCATCACAGAGTCATGATGGAGAACATCCAGACACCATCACAGAGTCATGATGGAGAACATTCAGACACCATCACAGAGTCATGATGGAGAACATCCAGACACCATCACAGAGTCATGATGGAGAACATTAAACACCATCACAGAGTCATGATGGAGAACATCCAGACACCATCACAGAGTCATGATGGACTTCACCTGAACAGGAGGGTGGATGGAGCACAGTGTGGAGCGCGAGGTGCCGGTTCACCTCCTTCTACTTGTTGTATTTCTTCTCGTCCTCGTCACGATGGTGGATGGTTAGAGATGCATTTCAGTGTAATCTCGTCCAGGACAACACCACCAATAACTACGACCTTATTAACAAACATCTGAATCTGTGTTCTGATTGGCTGACGTGTTGTATCAGATTTACACTCACCTGTACAGGTGAACAGGTCATTTAAAGAACCGATCATTACAACTGATTATTGATCTTTATATTGAGTTCACATCATGTTGAATTTGGTAAACTGAGTTACATAATGTGAATGAAAAGAAATTTGGATCATCTTCATCCTGTGTGTGTGTGTGTGTGTGTGTGTGTGTGTGTGTGTGTGTGTGTGTGTGTGTGTGTGTGTTCTTTCAGGAGGCACTTTGCGGATATACGCCGACAGTCTGAAGCCGAACATCCCGTATAAAACCATCCTGCTGTCCACGAGAGACACGGCTGACTTTGCGGTGGTGGAGGCGCTGGAGAAGTACGGGCTGGAGAAGGAGAACCCCCGAGAGTACTGCATCGCCCGGGTAACCACCTTTTGACCTCACCGTCTAATCCTGCGCTAAACGTGCTGCACGTCCTCTGCAGACACACGCTGTGTACCGTGAACGTCATGTTTGCTGATTTATCTCTGAGTTTGCTGCCCACGGCTCTACGCCCACATCCACCAACTTCTGTCTGCTCATCTCATCAATAAACACCTCCATCATCCTTCTGAGAGGCTGTGCAGAGGACGGCCAAGGTCACACGGTCACGTGACCGAGAACACACACACACACACACACACACACACACACACACACACACTGATTCTGATTGAAACAGAACGCTGCTCGGCACTAAAACCTTTGAGAGGAATGCAATTCAATTGCTTTCAGACTGAGTGCTACAGCAGCAGCAGATGCTCTACGACTCTGTGTGTGTGTGTGTGTGTGTGCGCGTGTGTGTGTGCGTGCGTGTGTGTGTTTTACTGTGTGTGTGTGTGTGCATGTATGTTGCGGTGACGGTGAACTCGGCTGCCCTCCCTGCAAGCCTCTCCCATATCTGTCCTCTCAGATGGACTCTGGCTTCAGCCAATCACGTGCAATAACTGCTGCTCTCACAGCCAATACAATGGAAGACCCTCCAGAGACCACACACACACACACACACACACACACACACACACACTGTTGATAGTCAGTAGCAATTTGCTGATGAGACTAGAGCACAGTAAGTCCATTAGAGAAATAAGCAGCAGTGTACGAGCTGGTAGCGTGTAGCGTGTTTACGTTGAGGTGGAGGGGATGCTAACTGACGTATGTGTACACATATATGTGTATGTACTCAGATATATGTAGGGCAGCTGTAAAGAAATACAACACAATGATGAATTAAATATTTATGAATATATTTGCATCATGAAAAGTGAACCAGCACTCTAAAAGATCGTCTGAGCAGGAGTTAAAAAGTCTTTTGGGATCTCAGAGTTTGTCTGAATCACATAAATAGCAGCACACTGTAAACTCCTCGCTCTGCTGTCATTGGTCGTTTTTTTCTGTGTTTAGCTTCTGAACTTAATGATTTGTTTTCTTTGCAGCAAGACGATAAGTCCGGCAAGGAGGCGATCCTGGACGATACCGAGTGTCCACTGCAGATCTTTAGGGACTGGCCTGCAGACAGAGGTAACACAGATATGCTCACACACACACATGCCCTCTTTTCTTGGCCTCTACCGCCCCCTACTGCTGCCTCACAGTCATTACAACTATCACAGCACCTCTCAGTGCATCACATTTCAGTGCAGTATCTTAAAAATGTTGTCATGTCGTGTGTCAGGAGCGCTAGTGTTCCAGCTGAAGAAGAGGCCCCCCGACTACCAGGGGAGGAAGGGGAGGAAAGTGGACGACAAGGGCCTGCGAGGGAAGGACGGCAGCAGCTCCCTGCCGCCCGAGAAACTGCCTTACCTGGTGGAGCTGAGCCCAGGTAGAACCACAACAACAACAACACTGTATCGTGTTCAGTCATACCTGCACAGATAGACGACAAAGCAGGCGGTACATAACATTTAGGTCGTTCGGCGAAGGTGAGTGAATCACATGTGGATCCACAGCTGTTCAGCTCAGTGTGCAGGAGGTCAGGACAGATGATACACGTGAAATCACTTTCCAAACCACAAAAGAAGCATCATTTATCTTTGAGGGTTTTATTAATGACACTTATTCATGGCAGCATCTTTTAGCTCCAGCAGGTATCAGGTAAGATCAGGAAACCGAAGTTATGTGCAGATTTTACTCACTTACTTAGACTGAAGCTCAGAAACGTCTGCATCAACAATCCAATGCAGAGCTCGACTGACTTTAACATATCTCTGCAACAAACCTCTGCACCAGGACAGAGTCAGTGTAGTGACCCAGTTAAACACACACTGAGACGAACACGGCAGAATCCCGGAGCTGCTACAGCTGCTGACATGTTACGAGCTCGATACGGTGACTTTATATCTGAGTTAGAAGTAGCTGGAGCAGGTTTAGAGTCTTGGAGTTCAACAAAAGGTAAGGTTCTCTAAATAAACTCCTGGAATGCAGAAAAAAGAAGAACCGAACCTTCCCCTGAGCCCTAACAGCTTGTTTCTTGCTACTGATCCCTCTCTCTCTCTTTAGCTTCCTATTTGTTTGTCACATTGCCTCATGCCATTAACTGATCCGGCCCTGATGGTGACCCAAACACACACTCAGCACCAGCACCAGGACCGGTTTGAACGGCAGTGCTGTGATGGTGTTTTGGGCTCCGATCCAGGAAAATACTAACACGTCTACTTCATCCACTGTCAGGTTGACGGGGTCACTGTCTGTGGAAAAAACAGCCAAAGATGGGGATTGATTTGATGGCTGTCCTAAATAATGGGTTCTGGTTCTGTGTGTGAGTGTGTGTGTGTGTGTGTGTGTGTACTTGTGTCTTTGATAACCAGTTTAGATCAGTGCAGTGGCTAAATTTGTATGAATAAAGCCCGATTCACACCAAATCAGACGCTGTGGTGAATCGTTGGACGCTCCCTCGCTAAAATTCACAGTCTATGTCGCTCGACCGCTGCTCGCAAGGACATGACTGGGAGAGAATCATAGTTTAGTCATAAACAGGATAAAACCTGGACCTAGTCTCCATGACGTCACCCACACATGAAGCTCAGTGTGGTGCTCTGGCCGCTGCCATCTTGGCCGTCCTGCCGCCGCCTCCTGGTTAATCTAAAAATGGGCAAAGACGTGGAGCTGAGGCGGGCTGAATGACGCCTGGTTGAAATAAGCTATAGAGACCAAAACTGTTTTTTGTACCAGGCTGTTTATTTCTGCTGTGAAGAAAGAAATTTTAACATGGGGACTTATGGAGACTGACTCACTTCTGGAGCCAGCCTCAAGTGGACGACAAGACGAACTGCAGTTTGTGGACACTTTCTACGTTGGCTTCACCTCACAGCCACAGATCGGCCACCGCAGACGTCAAGTTGCGTTTCTCCAAAAGTTGAATCTGGCTAAACCTTTTTGGGTTTCAGATGAGTTCAAATGAACGAGAGAACCTGGCGGATTTGGTCTGAACCGGGCCTGAAGTTGCTCGTCCTCATGTCCGGCCTCGTTTAGAGCTAACGAGACTTTAACGGACGCCTTTCAGACGTCTTCTGAGGCGTGAAGTCGCCTCGTGTTTGAACCGTTTAGGTGAATTTAAAGTTCAGACTTAATATTTAAATATAGACACTGAACGACCCTCAGAGAGATCCTGTGTGTGTGTGTGTGTGTGTGTGTGTGTGTGTGTGTGTGTGTGTGTGTGTGTGTGTGTGTGCGTGTGCGTGCGTGTGGTGTGTGCGTGTGTGTGTGTGTGTGTGTGTGTGTGTTTGAATGCCTCCATGCATTTAATAGGTTAACAAGGTAATGCTGCATTTTTCCTCCTTGCTGCATTTTCACCCTCTGCTATGTGTCTGTTTTCTTTCCCACCTTCTTATGGCATGGTGTGTGTGTGTGTGTGTGTGTGTGTGTGTGTGTGTGTGTGTGTGTGTGTGTGTGGGGCCTTGTGCATGTGTCCTTCTTCCTCCGCTCCTGCCTGCCTGTTTGCCTAGGGCGAGGGAATCACTATGCCTACTACGCCTATCGGCACCACGAAGGTAAAAATCCAACACACCTCCTCTGTGCCTCTGTGTCTGTTGCAATGGCTGATGGGATTGTTAGAAGCACTGATCAAATCCCTTCATCCATGTCTGTGCTGCACTCGTAGACCTCCGTAGCATTACTGCAAGACAAGAGTCACTTTAGCATCCTCGTACGCTGTCACAGGTTTAAGGTTTCTTTATTTAAAGTCACAGTTCCTCTCTCATGTCTGTGTGGTAAAAATGAAGCAGCAGCCAGTTAGCTCTTAGCTTAGCACAAAGGGTGGAATGCTACTGCAAAATCTACCAACGCTAAAGAAAGGTCCCATTCCATTCTGTTCTATTTATACAGAGCCAAAGACCCCTTCAGATTTAAAGTCTCTCTTTTAAAGGGAGTCCTGGCCGAGAGCGGCAGTAGCACAAACTAACAAGAAGTCAGTTAAAACAGACACAAAACATCCCAAACACTAAAAGGTGCAGTCCAAGCCAACAACGACACCGCGACCATTTGTCTACAAATCATTGAAATGAATCAGATCTTTGAGGAAGTCAGAGGCTGCAGAATATCCAAACACCATCTGTACAATATGTATTATTTATTTATGTTTTATTTTTTATTATTATACAGCACCTTTCATGCAAACCTGCAGCCCAAAAATTAAACACATGAGATAAAATAAAGGTTAAGGACCAGTGCACAGAAACCGAGGAGCTAAAGGCTAAATTCCACCAGAAGAGGGAGACACGTCTCTCTAGAAACAGTAGAGAGAATAGGGTTGATTTTCAAAATAAAACATCCTGTACAAACTTCTGATTGAACAGCCAAAATGTAACTACGTAGCATATTTGCATATTTAGAAGCTCATAAACTGGAAAAATGACCAAATCTGAGCACGTTAACAAAGTCTGACGGGCTTCTGCACAGGGTGTTTTATTTTGAAAACTGACCGGTTTGTGTGTGTGTGTGACTTCTCTGTGGAATTTAGCGAAGATAAGCTGAGCTGACGGGCTGCTGACTTCAGCTTCATGTTCACAGTGCAGACATGACGTGGGGTCGGTAAGGTGCACTTTCAGAATAAAACACCTTTTTATGACTTCATATATAAGATGCTTCTAGAAGTTCAGTTCTCGTGGCACCACGTACAAACCTCATCCTTTATCACCGTGAAGGTCAAACTCGTTATATTAGTTTCTGTTGTTTATTTTTTTGTTCATTTGTCCCAGAAACTTTCCCAGAGCAGCGAATGTTTCCCTTTTTTTTCTCCAGTGAACTAACGCTTTGCTTTTTACTAAACTCCTGTTTACTAATGATCAATAATCGCTCTGCAGCCTCCCGCCTTTTATTTTGCCACATTAGCAGCACATATCTGAGTGGACTCTTAATCTGTATCGACGTTTTCCTCGTTGAAGTGATGGATGGACTCTGTGCTGTCAGCTCGCTGTGTGTGTGCGCGCTCAATATGAGTGTGTGTGAGGTTGAACATATATACTACAGTACTTCCTGTTTTAAATTTGACGTGAGGACCACCCTGTGTGTGTGTGTGTGTGTCTGTGTGTGTGTGTCTAGACGGGTCTGACTCACGGGACAAACCGAAGCTGTACCGGCTTCAGCACAGCATCACTGAGGTCGGCTCAGACTGCACAGAGGACGGAGCCATCCAGGTAACTACAACACCAAAACACACACTCTAAAAACGGGTTTCCAATCTTCTGGAAGCTGTCAGGTTGTGTTGTGACGGAGATCCTGACCCACCGTGCAGACGTGCATCACGTGATCACTACCAGTAAACAGAGGGACTTACCCGGCTCTCACTGCCCAGACGGAGGCTGTTTTTTGGGGCAAGGTTCGCCGAAGAGTCGGCAAGGATTGTGGTGTAAACTATATAATCTTCTGTTTATTTGTGGAAACAAATATCTAAGATTTGTTTCTGAGGTCCAGTGTTGCTCAGAGATGCACTGTCAACCTCCAAGGAAGAGTTTCATTCATTCTTTTCCAGTAAGCCCACGTAGAGTTGGTTATGCAGTTTAATTTGGCTGCTGTAGCCGCTGTTGTAGCTGCTGTCATGTGTTCGCTTCATACTTTCTGACGTACCTCTCCTCTCCTTGTCCGTGTCCAGCTGCTCGGTCCGGGGATTCTGCCCCACCACTGCAACCTCATGCACAGTGAAGGCATGGTGACGGTGACGCCGCACGGCCCTGACGCCGACACCTTCGTCGACGGGCAACGGGTTACTGAGACGACGGTGCTGCGCTCGGGCTCCACCCTCCAGTTCGGCCAGGCGCACGTCTTCAAGTTCGTGGACCCGATGTTCGACCAGGGAGGGAAGAGAGAGCCGGCCGCCATGATGAGGAGTCGACACAAGTCCGGGTGAGGAAACAGAGAAGGTGTTTGTGTGAATCCTCCCTGCCTTTTCCTTCTTTATCCTCCTCCTCCTCCTCTCCACACAAGTTTGTGGGGTGTTATTGTAGATGAAGGGAGGAGAGGATGAGGTTTGGAAGTTGGCAGGCAGAGCGAGAGATGAAGGGAAGGGAAAACTGTGGGAGGAGGAGGGAAGTGGAGAAATGAGAGGAGAGGAAGGAGCGGAGGTCTCGGGTTATGGCAGGCAGGCTCCCCTCTAATCTGATCAACATGGTGCTGGGTGTGGCCTCCTGCTCGCTGTCGCTTCACACACTAACCGGAGACAGAAAGAAAGAGCAGAGCCGATAAGAGGAGCCGGTCAGGGATGAGTGAGGGACGACAAAAAGAAATGAATGGAGCTTTAACGGACGCCTAAAACTACGAGAGAGAGAGAGCTGTGTAAGTAACACGCGTCACAGCTGTGTGTGTGTTTCTGCATGAATTATTTCTGTCAAATGATTCAAGATGAGAAGTTACAGTCCGCTTTCTCTCGCACAGCTTGTCCTGTTGAGTTCTGAAGCCGCAGCGTAACAGTTTCAGTTTGGTTGCATGTTTGTGAGCCTCGAACGCTGCTTAGACGGATCAGTTGAGCGTTCATCGTATATTTAGACGTGCTCTGTGACGGGGCTCTCACACGGTGTTCCTCCGAGGGTTTGAGGTGCTTTGCTACAGGTTTGCACTCCAAAGACTCCATCAGGTGAACAGCAGAGCAGCATGTGCATCTTCTTTGTCTCTTTACATTTGTACACATCGTAGTTATCGACAAAAAACAACATAAATATCCACTCCACATTAAAAATACATTTCATACATCAATGAATGAGTAACAGATCCAGATACTTCTAACTTATATTTATGTGTAGGAGGTGTTTGGTTTATACACTTCAAGGCTGCTGTAAGCAATATTTTAATATTTAAGTCGTCTCTGTCAGACTCAGATTTAGAAGCTGCTCCATGAAACAAAGTCAGAACAAGAGAGAGGCTGACTGTGGAGGTTTGGCCGGTCTGAGCGTCTGATTGGCTGCAGCGTGACGTCGGATCAGCTTCAGCTTCTCTGCCGCAGGTCGCTGCGTTTGTGACACGTACCACCACAGCTAAACCTTCACCTTCTCTCTGTTCTGTCTCTCTAAGAAAGCTTCTGATTGGCTCTCAACATTCAAACCTGCTGATTATTTCTCTCCTGTGTGGGTAGAAAAGCTCCAACGCTCCGTTATTACCGTCCACGTCCAGATTAAACAACAGACAGGCAGATAAAACAAAGTGACGGAGTCGTAAACTTCCCTGTGAAAGTCTTTGGCGACGTTAACACTAAC